>JAVDBV010011355.1:0-18292 GCA_032619315.1 Piper longum
TCATAAGCAAGTTGAAGAAGCAAGTGGTTAAAATGTAGGGCCTTGGACATGGTTGATGGCATGCACTTTGTAGTTGAGCTGGATTTTTTTTTTTGGCCTAGCTTTTGTCGTTACTTCCATCGGCGTCGCCATCGATCACGACAATTGAGTTTTCGTATTGGGTATAGTTATTCCCTGGTCCCGCCACTTTTGTCTCTGAGTCGGTAGGGCCGTAGACCTGTTCATTGGATTTGGATGGGTCGCACACCGGACACACGCCCATACCTAATCACATAATCGTCTCTCTCTCACAACTCGACTAGCACATGTTTGCACATGGCCGGGGGTCTCGACTCTTTTTTGCTGGTTATAATGGCTTGTAATAACCAAAAGAACGCGCTATTATTATACACTACAATATGTAATATGTACTTTTACGAAGCATTGGCTAGCCTATTGAAAATTTGGCTTTTCGTTGGGCACATGCAGTTGGACGACTGGGTGTTGTGCAGAATCTACAACAAGAAGGGCACCCTGGAGACGCGGTCGGAGGCCGGCCCCAAGCAGGCCGCCCTGCGGCATATGGATATGGAGATCGAGGAAGAGGAGATGAAGCCGGCGGGGAGAGTGGCCGCACCGCCCCGCGCTGTCCCGGCGGCGCCGGTGAGCGACTTAACGTTCTCGGACTCCATGCCGAGGCTGCACACCAGCGACTCTAGCTGCTCGGAGCATGTGGCGTCGACGGGGTTCCGCGGCGAGAGGGAGGTGCAGAGCGAGCCCCGGTGGAGGGAGTGGGAGGCTGCATTGGACACCATTCCCTTCACCAACAACATGGATGCTCTGGTCGGACTTGGGAGCAGCAACTCCTTCTTCTCGCAGTTGGAGACGCCGCAGATACCCCCGTTCTTGAACTCCTCGTCTTCTTTCCAGGACCTCTTTTACTTGCAGAAACCATTCTGATGATCAGACCCTAGTATTTAACACGATCTGCATCTTGTCAATCTCTGATGATCAGACGTAGGAATTGCCTTCTTTATCACCCTGACCTGACTTATTTATACGGTTAGAGGTGGGGGAGAGTGTTGAATAGCACGAATTAAGGACCAGTGGAGATCATTATATATATGAGAAGTTTATACTGCATGATGCCGTGAAAGTAAGGCGGACAGCTTCGTCTTGGAATTGCAAATTGTGGCCAGGACATTTGAACTTTGTACATATACAAATGGATTATAGAATGCTGGGGGTATATAGATTGTGTTGTAGGTAACGTGTATGTATAATTGGTTCCGGTGATCGGCGGTGGGCAGTTATGGCTTTGTGCAGCAAAGTCGAATCGTCGGTCTGCATGAGGAATGCACAGGGGCTTGCCCCTGACCTACTGCTCTGAACAATTGTATCCATATAGGATGTTCTTAAGTACAACATATATGAAATTTATCAATTTTACAGGAACGCTCTTTTAGAAATAAGTCTAAAATTAATCAAGTAAATCTGTAATACCTGCTAAGCAGTAAACTTGCGGTCCGCAGATCTTTCTGTTCTGCGCACGAAGTTTTTATGAGAGGTTGAAAGGTTGGTTATACTGCCTTAATTGTGTTTAATTGGTTGAATGTTTGGTTTGATTTAGTTGAACATCAATCAATCAAAAAATATAAATTTTCTGGGTTTGGCTCGAAATTTAAGTATCTAAAAACTTTTTTACAAAATAACGTACTATCGTAAAAATAAAAACTATACATATATATATATGTATGTATAGATTAGAATTGCGATTCTGTTAATTGCATAATGATATGATTATTTCTTAGTATTGTGTTTAGTCATTTTTCCCTTTTTTAACCATTATTCGCTTTTTTATTCTTTCTTTTAACTAACTATTATTCTCTTTCTAAGCGGTATATTGATAAACGCATAATTTATATACTTTACAGCTCATTGACATGCACTTGTCAACCTCTATTTTAAAATATTAAAGCTATTATGTAAGTTATTAAATTAAATACGAATAATTACAAGATAGATACATCACTTAATTTTTTTCTAAACTAAGCGGAAGGCACGGCTCATAGATCAACTCCCCCAAATTCCCTCTCTGTGATGAAACAGCCGTCTCTCTGTAAGTTCTAATAATTTTTGGCCCTCCTAACCTCACTTAAAATTCGGCTCATAACTACAATCGTATTTATTTGGTTTAACGAATGAGTTTCCACTTGTAGCACGAGTCTTTCTCTAATTTGATAAATAAAAAACCAACTGTATCTCATTGACAAAGAGGTTTCCCTCTCGAGTTTATTTTTTGCACAGTGGTTCCTTATTGGCAGAGGAGTTTTTCTCCAGCCCTTTTTTCTTTTCTTTTGTAAGACTAGTAAAACTTTAGTTTAGTTCCATACAAAAGTAGCAATGGGCCCATTTTCTCGGGCCAACCAATTTTTTATTTTTATAAGCGAGCTGAATAAGAAACATTGATACGCTTTCCTCTAAACTAAAATAAATTTGCCAAGCTTTAAACTTTTTCTGAACATTAAGTTTAAATTTTTTTCTACAGAAACTTTAAGTCAAGAGTCCTCGAGTTTACATTGATAATAATTCACCTATTTGTTTTAATTTTTATTTTTTTGTATGGCCTAAAATATTATAATTTTAGAAATATAATTAGAAAATAATATATTGGGGTGTGTTTAGGCTGATGACACTGACTCAACTTATTATTATTAATCGTAAAAAATTAGTATCGGTAACATTTGATATTGTTCAGCTTCATTCAGATTTATTCAATATAAGCTCTTAAATTACAAGAATAGTTAGATAACCGTGGTGATTTTATTCAAACAATAAAAAAAATATAATTACGTGATGTAGATAAATGACTGGATTTTTATATTATTGATATTAATAGAAATTATCAAATTCACTTATGACAATGAAAATCTACAAATTCACTTATAACAGTGAAAATATACATTAACAAATTAATGAGATTAAAACAAATTAATTGTTTTTAAAAAACAACAACACAAGTCTAATAATCGGATTACATACGTTTCATTGTTGTAAATCTGATTCCAAAGATTAAGAAGATTTGTATTGGATTTATAATTTAAATTTACTTATTCATAATAAATTGAAGGAAATCTATATTAAATTCACATTTTTACTAACCCGGTGGATAGTGGCGACCCGGGCCCTGGCTGTCCCGTTGAGCCATCGGGGGCTGGTGGTTGCTATTAGTAGCCTCGTCCTAGCAGCTAGGGTTTATCCACCAGGGTTTCCCCATTCCCAGCGGTTGTCGTCGACTCGCTCCTCTCGGCAGCGATGGCGAAACCCCGACGAGGCCGGCCGGCCTCCCCCTCCGACTCCCGATCCATGTCATCTTCCCCTTCCCGCTCTTCCTCCGTCTCCGACTCCCGATCCCGATCCCGCTCCAAGTCCTACTCCTCCTCTTCCTCCCCCTCCCCCAGTCCCCGCAGCCGCTCGCCGCCCCCTTCTCGCCGAAGGTGTCCCCTCCTTCACTCTTTCATCTCTTTCTATTACTTATTCGACCTTTCCCCCCTCCTCCCTTATTTTTGATATAAGATCTGCCTCACATGCATTACTTATTTGCTGTGGGAATTATTCATTCATAAATGACCTAAATCAGAAAAATTACGAAGAGTAAATAAATGACACTGTATGCTGCATTTTTTGCTCAGTTCATTATCTTGTTTACATTCTTTACTATTCTAGCAAAAAAAAGTCATCTTTAATTCTTTACCTATTCCATATGTATTTCTTCATCAGCCCTGCAGGTAGGAGGGGTCGTTCGCCGCTTCCGCCTCCACCCACTAAGCGTGCTTCACCACCCCCAAGGTCTGTATCACTCTGAGGCTTTTTCCAGTTTTTTTTTTCTATCACTTTGCATTGTTATCTACGGGTTACCCATACCTAATTTCGGTTTCTCATCGTATTGTTCATTACAGTGGCCGACTTGTGCCCCCTGCCTTTGTCATTACCTAATCAATGATGTTTTATTTGTTTATTTGTTTTTCATGCATTTATTTTCTTACAAGTTTTGAATATTTTAATGGCAAGTAATGAATTATTTTGCGCAGTTTTTGCAATTTATTCAACTTGTTATGTCATGTCTGAAACCTTAGTTCCATTTTTTGAAATTTGTTGGGAAAATGGGGGTTTTTTTTATGATGGAAGTCTCTTGTTTCTGCTTGCAATATTTTTTTACGGAAAGAAATTGAAAGCTGATGTTTTGAGGTAATTTGTTGATTGTAATCTAATCGTGAACAATATGAGGGTTGTTTTTACGAGTTTTAAATGTCTGTACGTTATGTTCAGGTCATTAGAAGTCGTTTTACTTTTTAAAAATTATTTGCAGAAAGGCATCTCCTGTTCGCGAGTCTTTGGTGCTTCACGTTGATCAGTTGACACGAAATGTAAATGAAGCTCATCTTAAAGAAATATTCAGTGAGTTCTTAAATACATCATTTATTGGATTATTTTTTTCTTCGACTTTCATTCTTATAATAATAATCTTTAGACCTTGTGATGTTAGTTGAGTATGCTTTACCTCCTCTTATTTTCAGTTTCGATTTGTTCATGTGGTTTGCGTGTTGTCTGACCTTCTTCTTTGCAAATTTTTAGGTAATTTTGGTGAAGTTGCTCATGTGGAATTGGTAATGGATCGTAATGTGAGTGTCTTTTTGTATATTTCTTACCTACAGATGTCTACAATTTTCTTCTTAATTAAATTTCTGTGTTTCCAGGTCAATCTGCCCAGAGGATATGGTTATGTTGAATTCAAGACCAGAGCAGATGCCGAAAAGGCTCTACTGTACATGGATGGAGTATGCATTTGTTGACACTGATGATAAGCAGATGTATTTGTTGAATTCAATAGTTCATTTAACAGTATTTTATTTATGCAGGCTCAGGTTGATGGGAATGTTATTCGTGCTAGATTTACTTTACCACCTCGGCAGAAGGTTGCATCTCCTCCCAAATCAATTCCAGGTTCTGCTAAGCGAGAAACTGAGCCAAAAGACAGTGTCGGTGTTGACAATGAAAAGATTGGACTTCAGCGAGGAAGAGATGGTAAATTGCAAGTTTAGTTAATCTCCAAGTATAGATCATGATTATTTTAATTTCTTTTTTCACCGTGCTAGGTGTGTTCTTATGTACGTCATGAGTGAAAGTTCCTTTAGCTGAAATTCCATTGTCTCTAGACTATAGCGAAAAAGCCTTTAGTTGACCAAATAAATCAATTTAAACATTTTCCACTACTTAACCTTTGCAATTATTTAGAATATTTGAACAGGTTGATGAGTTTGTGGTACTAGGTGTTAGTAAAACTAGTGCCTGACCATTTTAGCTCTGTTTTTTTGGCAGCTTTGGTTGTATTACTGTACTGCAGTTGGGACCAGGCATTTTTTTTTACTTTGTCTACTAGATAAAAAATTCACTCCTTATTTTTTACCTCCATATGTCTTAAACAGGACATACAAAAAATCACTCTAGCTATATGATTAAAATTGATTGGCCAAGCAGTTAAATTTGCTTAATGAAGAGAAAATTGTCATTAATCTACAATAAACCAAGAGCGAGCACTTGAGTATGCAGCAGATAACTGGGCGGTAAGTGGGTAAGGGTTAAGCAAATAGGTAATAAGTGGATGGCTAAGCAACCAGGAAGAATGGACAAGCAAATGAGCAGCACTTGAAATATCAAGCGAACACTTAAAGCAAACAGATCAGATCTAAACCAGTTGATGTTGAAATATCAAGCAAACACTTAAAGCTTTGACAATGAGGTTTACTAATCTTACATGTAGAAAAATGCAGTGCCCAAGTTTGTATTTATAGAGATACTAGCTTTCCTAATAAAGCAGAAAATAGAAAATCCTTTACTAATATAATTCACTAATTTAAAATATATAAACTTGCCCAATATAAAAAATCCTAGCTTGATAAGAAAACTCATTAAGCCAATGGCTTGAATTCATTTTTTCCTTGAATAAACTTGTGGAAAACGTGGAAGATTCCTAATATTTTCCGCATCATTATTAAAGAAAATATGAAATGGAGATTGAATTGTTTTATTGGTTTTGTTTTTGGTTAAGAACTTGTCTTCCTGGTTGTTAGTAGTTTTTCTTCCAAAAGTGTTGTTTCATGTTTATTATGTCAGGTCTATTTTAGTATTAGGCCTGTTGCCTGTCAATTTAACCATTGACAGCTTCACTAGGAGTGTGATCATTTGTCTGCATCATCTCATGTTCAGTGCCTACTTTGTTGTTTTTCATTTAGCTTCTCCACGAAGAAAGCAAATTTCACCTGCAAGAAGAAGATCCCCTATTGCTCGAAAGGCAGAGTCTCCTCGTCGCCATCTAGAATCGCCACCATTACGCCGTCGTCCTGACTCTCCTGTTCGTCGCCGAGGAGATACTCCTCCACGGAGGAGGCCAGCTTCACCTGCTCGGAGACGATCTCCTTCTCCTAACCCTAGGAGGCGTAGGTCGCCAGTGAGGTTAGTTTGAGCTTCGCTTTTGTTGGGTGGAACTGACATTTGCAGTAGCACTAGTACTAGTGAATTTTTCATAGAGATTGCGGATAATGTTATTCACAATCTTTTAAAAAATAGGGTTTCACCAAGAAGAGGACGTGTTAGTCCAATTAGAAGGCGATCTCCTATTCCTCCAAGACGGAGGTAGGTATCTTCTGGTCTGGTTAATGCATCCTGCTTGTTTCCAAGTGATGATATGTGCATTGTGATTTAATTCCCTTTTCTCGTAAATAATGAAGTTTATTTTTGTTGCAACTCTGCAAAATGTGTCAAACACTGTTTCTTTTTATGTAGATTATCGGTGGAGAATCTTTTGTTTGTCAAGCTTGATAACTTCTGGTAGATTCTGTATGCAATAAAAAATAAATTAAATAGTTTATTCTTGAACAGAAAATCCTTTAGGTTTTATTTTTATTGACTTTTAAATAAAGTACTGTATTTTTTGTGACATTGGAACTAATGAGAATAACTTCGTGGATGAATTTTGAGCAAGTGATTTCATATTTATGGTTTTAGTGTTAGGTCTGAGAACAATTTGGGAATGGCTGAAAATTGAGATGACACCTAAAATTGTTTGAGAACATGGAGAGGCTTTTGGGAAGATAAATTAAATACACAAGTTTGCCCTTCAGTTGGAAACATTTCAAGTTTGATGTTTAATGAATAAAGGCAAAGTACAGTCTTTCACACTGTCGAAATGAGGTTTATGATGTTTGGTTAAAGTTGCTTTCTTGTGGATTTGGCATTTCTATTACTTTATTGTAGTTGACATATTTATATTTTTTTCTGGTTAGATACAATTTTTCAGTGGTATGCCTGTTCATGACATATCTTATGGTCAAGAACTTAAATTCTTTTGTGAAGGTCACCTCCTCGCCGAGCACGAAGCCCTCCCAGAAGATCACCTCTTGCGCGGCGACGTAGCCGTTCTCCAATTCGTAGGCCTGGGCGTTCGCGTTCTAGGTCACCTTCGCCTCGGAGGTATTTCAAGCATACCAATCCATGTGTTATTATTTTTTTCACTTGTATATATAGTTTTTTAATTTCATCTAATTTGCATTAGTTTTAGTAGATTAATGTTTGAAGAGTATTGAAGACTTTTATTATTTAAAAGTTCTGTTTTCAATTAAAAAATTTACTCTTTTGGACATCTGAAGTTGACAATGGCAGCAATAGATTTTGAGTCAAGGCAAATCTATGAGACCTGAACTTGGATGTGCAGTTATGTGGTTCCTGAATTGAACAAGCTGATAACAATTCTTTGGTTTTGAAAAACTGCTCTTACTAAGAAATATTGTTTTTCCTTCGAAGTAAGTTTAGCTTCAGCTTATTTGAAATAAAAATAAGTTTTGAGTCACTGGTTCTCCATCATTGGAGTCATGTAGTTTTAAAAGTAGGTTGCATTGGTAGTACAATTTTATTTATTTTATTCATGGTAAATTGACAAATATAATTGGAGTCCAGAGGATATTATGATTGCAGAACTAGAACTTGTGGAAGTGAGTGTTTGATCTCTGTACTACATGTGTGAATGCTTCATTATGTTGCATATTGTAGGGGCCGAGGACCACCTCCAAGGCGCGGAAGATCTAGCTCATCTTATTCTAGTTCACCAACTCCTCCACGTGTCTGTATTCCTATCTTCCCATGTGTATCACATATAGATCTTCCTTTTTTTTAACCTGAATATTTTTTTCATAATGACTGTAGGGGGCACGAAAGATGTCAAGAAGTCGGAGCCCAAGAAGGTAATAATACATTTGTTATTAATGGTAATTATACTACGTTTTTGCCTGGTGGCCTTTGTCTATTTCTATTCTTTACAGTAAAAATAAGCAATTTGAAATTTCTTTTAGAAATATGAAAGACAAGAACTGGCTTTTCTGCTATCTAGATTGACTTCCTTTTTGTGGAAGTCAAAAACTGAGTTTATCTTGCCGAGTACATACATCCAATGCTGTCTAGTATGACTTCCTGGTGAAGGCGAGAGATGAATTTATTTTTCCAAGTACCTGTCATATACTTTTGAAAGGAACTAATTGATTTTCTGCTAACAGTATTTTATTTTGGCACAATGAAGGGTAGTTTTGTGGTTGAATCTAATTGACAAGTTTTGTAGGCCAATTAGGGGAAGAAGCAGCAGCAACAGCAGCCGCAGCAGCTCACCGCCACCCAAACCGACCTAGTATTAAAACTTCCTCACCAATATCTCATCTACGACATTGTAGTTTGCTTGCCCTTAAGACTAGTGCATTTGGCCGTTCGTGACATCCATTAATGTTGTTATAGCAGTGAATTTGGAGTTGATGGCCTTGTTCATGGCGCATTTTGTTTTTCTAGGTTTAACTAGCATGAAGAGATAATTACCTTCCACTGTACTTGTCTTAGTTTCATCTGTTGATTAGCATATTTAAAGATTATAGACGGCCTGAAATTTCACAATCGTCTTTCTAGGCTTTGATGAGACGAGTGGTTTCATACTATGTTGTGATTGCGTATGACGAACGTAACTTATTTGTTATTACCAAAAACCTTAAAGTTGATTATTTGTATGATGGCATCATTATCAATCTAGAGTGGTAGGTGGTCTTATAACGTCAATAATGTCATGTTTACATCTTTTTGGCCGAATCATGTAGATAAGATAACGCATGAGACTTCGGAGTGTGAAACAATGAGGTAGGCCCTTACTGAGGTGAAAACATGATATTCACCTATGGCCAATTGGTACCAACAATGCCTATTGGAGTTCGGGGGGGTAGCATAGCATTGTACAAAGACGGCTCCGTCTTGTAATGGAAAGTAGAGGAGGTTGGCAAAGGACAACATTTTTAAGAATTAGCGAATGTAGAAGGCGTAAGCTGTGTTTGCCCCGAAGGATAGAAGATGATATTGGTATTATTACATGGGTGTCAATAGCGTTGTGCCTTGGTTGCTTTTGTTCTTGATGACATCTTGTTCAGGCCTTGTTCAAAAGTTATACTTTGAATCTCCCGCACAGAATGAATAGGAGTTGTCGAATAGAAAAAATAAACGAGGCTGGGTTCCATCTCAGTCATGGTCAGAAAAACAACAAAGGAAAAATGAAATGATCTAGATATACTTGTTAGTTTAGACAAAAAATGGCGGCATAATTTTCCCCTTTCTAATTGGGACAAAAATAATCATTCTCTAAAGTTTATAGTAAATTTTTCATTTATGTTATTTTTGGTTAAGATTACTAAATATATTTTCCCACAAAAATGTGCAAAAGAAACAGTTCTTATCCTTCGCGGTGGACTGATCCATCAGAGCAACGTTGACGGTCGTCGAAAGCAGGACGTGATCTGTACAGAAATATGAATATGAGAGGCGTGTACGTGCGTCCTGACGAATGGTGATCGTCGATCTGGAAACGCACATGGTACAAAACGTATCCGCTGATTTTGGGGAAATCACGCTTTCCCTCATTTAATATAAGTTTCTCTTGTTTTTTTTACCCGAAAGGCTCTCATATAATATAAGTTGCGTTCCACAAAATGGTTGGTATAGCTCAAAAAAATAAAAAAATAAAGGAAGGTATCCACACCTCACACTCATTTACAATCATGCTTTCCCTCAAAGAATAGAAATATTAACACAAAATGGTTAATGTTCATTCTATATAGTGTAGTGTTCACTCACTCCTATTGCTCTCTCTATAGCTAGTAGTAGTAGCAATCTTTGCCTTCGCTAATCGCTTCCGATGAAACACCGCTTCCTCCAACTTCTCCGACACCGTCGCTTCCCACCCTTTCCTCGTTGAATTCTACGCCACTTGGTACCCATGGCCTACACCGCCTCTCTTCCTACACATTTTCATGGCATTTACACGAGTTGATTTATGCATGATCAATTTTTTCATTCATCAACCATGTGTCTAGTTGATTATATATTGTCTTTATCCTATTGGCAGCTGCGACCGCTGCCCGAAGTGAGGCGTTGACTCTCATTCGTTTGATCTAATTGACCAAATTGAACCAGCATGATCATCCTTGCATGCCTAATTCGTACATATTGTTGACTTCGTCATCTCAGTTCTCAAATTTGCTTATCAACTGTTACAGAACGATCAATTTGATGAGAGGAAGATTTAGATCACTGCTTCTTGATGATATTGTTCTAGGATACTACGAGCATCAATTTATGATACCTATGAAATGTGATATATATGATTGAATGTGTTTCATTAGGTGGGGATCTTTCCCGAGCTCAGTGACGAGGTGTTTGAGAACTTCACAGACAGCAGAAAAATTACGCAGCGAGTATGATTATGGCCATACTTTAGAAGCCACCTCTTTGGTAGGTGGAGACTCTTACCTCCGAAGGGACCCCTTACTAGGATCTTCAAGCCCTTGGACGATATGTTTATTGATTTTCAGGTACTCTAGCTAATTTGTTGAGAATGTGAACACGGTATAAAACTTTAATTTATGCACCAAGCAGCTATTTTTCTAATGACCCTTGTTTTGTAATCTGTATTCAGTATTTTCACGAGAAGTATGTTGAGAAATTTAGTGAGAAAGTGAACATTCCTTAATCCTATGTCACCGAGTTCTTTGGAAGTTCGGAGACAAAGGTATGCATTATATGCTTAATGCTTGATTTGTGCCTCTTCATTTGTACCAGTTGCTATCAATCTCATTATAATGCCAATATTAATTAGTTCTGACATATCAAAAGGCCTCTTCATAAACTTCACCAGTGAAGGCGCATACGGGTTTTGCTAGGTGATGAGGATGCATCACAGGAAGCTTTTCAGGCGACACCATTTTAGCTTTCTATTACCCAAAAAATGATCTTAGTTCTGCTTTGAATTTTAACCTTATCTATTATTGTGAACACTATTTTGGATTGGATCTTCATTTTTTTTTCTTGGGTAGCTAAGAGTTAGTGCGCTTAGCACTCCATTGTTACTGGAATACTATTTTGCCTGGCTTCTATAACTTGGACACTTCATGGCTTCTCTATTCTTAGAGTGATGAACACAGATCAGCTTCAAGTTATGAACCTACTTTTTTTGGAGCACCTGATGAATTCGATCTGTCCTAATAACTTTATACTTTGTAGAATGCTACGGCCAATTATATTCCAACTGACACAAAATTCAAGGTGCAAGGCTATGCTACTTTGTACTTCGTATCCTCACAAGCCGCGAAGTGGTACCCTGCGTAAGGGATAGATCAAAAGATGACATCACCTCTTTCTCCCAGAAAAAACAGCCATCCATTTTTTTAAAAGCAAAACAGCCACCCTTGCTAGTCAGAATGATTCCAGGGCCGACTCAGCGAAGGATGAACTTGATTACGCACATTACTTGTAAAGTTTGGACAAATAGAGATCTTCATGCAGCATACCATAGTTAGCGAGTTTGATGGAATGCATATAATACCACCAAAAATGAAAAAGTGTCAGAGCAAAAGGGAAGAAAACATGATTATATTTCACAACCAAATTTCCAAGCAACTAGTTCTTTCAAAATGGGGAAATTTTCGACTTTTTTTTTTTAAAAAACAATCCAAACTCAACAATTTTTGTAATGAATGCAACATATGGAACCTCTCAAGGCAATATGCTGCATAATACTGTCTCCAAACTAAAATACCCCATGACATACCCAAACTATGTACAATATTGTACATTCATTTGAATTTGACTAAATCAAGCAGGCATCATGCTCAAAAGATGAGAGTACCAACAGCTAAAAAGCTGGGAGCCATGCATTTGCCCAACACTGAATTTATACAATTTTTTGTGCATCCAAAGAGAAAGTCAGGTCGTTCGTGCACTGTGAGTGCGGGAAGCCCAGATACCAAAAACAAGAAACCAGAATACAAATAATATCACCCAAAATCGTGCAGGACCATATTTGATTCTAGACAGCAAAATCTGCAATTTCATCAAACACAAAAAGATTATTAAACTTTATATGTTTGCATTTAACACAAAAAAGAAAAAAAGAAAAGAAAAGAAATCACAATGTCAAGGTGCATTGTGTTGGGAACGTTTATGCAAGAAATCAACATCACCATAAGATCATCATTCAGTAATTTCTTACTAATGGAGATGTCACTACAAATCCTACTTTGCTATTATTAACAATCTATCACATGTTAATGTATATTTTCCAACAAACTCTAGCCAGTGATTCCATTCCCCCCCACCCCCCCTCTGCACTTCATATCTTCTACAAAAAGTGCACATTTTTTCTCAACATCACTAGCAGATTTCTTTAGAAAATGTTCAAGCAATCGCAGTGATTAAAAAAAAGGTATATGTTCAACACAAATTATATCTTATACCATCATTTGGCACACCAGCCTTTATTATACACTCATCTTGATATATTCCAATTCTCATGTCCATCATACATGTCACTTATGATATACACGACTTCACTTGGAAACCTACCATTCAATCTCGCAAATAACTTTTCATATATATTGGAATGTATCTTTCGATCTCAAAGAGAATGTGCCAATCACAGAGTATGCATAAAATTTAATCCTGCAAGCAACGTCTACACGAGTAATCCTTTTTGCTTCAACCATGATCCAAGAAACTCATAATGGTTTTTGGTGGAAACCCTGGTTTTGACCAACTAATGTTAAATCTTGATTTGGAAAAAAATACTATCAAAATTTTCTAACTCTATAATTCCATACAACAAATCAAGCCTGTCCTCAATCCATTCCATAATAGCATCGGCCAGCAACCAATATAGGTCATCTAGAAGATAATATTCATTCACAGCATGACATACACAAAGATAAAGATGAACCTTGGTGCTAAGTGCTAAGCAAATATCACAAGAAAATCCTCACTATTACTCTGTTTTACACTTACGAATTCCAGAATCCTTGCATACGCCCTTTTTATCCCCAACATATGACATTATTAGTTATCTCTTATAAGCATTTATACGCTATCATAAAAGCTAACCATATGGAAGCCTCTTCTCTCAATCAAAATTTGTTCTATCAATTGCTTTAATAAAATAAAAATTAGAAGTATTAAAAAACCAAACTCGTTCTAAAAAATTAAAATTTAATATTGGACTTTAAACCACACTAAAGTATATTTCTTAAGGTTCAATGATTTATACCTTTGCAACCCAAGTTATATTAAATGCGCCCTTCATAAGTTTGGAACATGGCTTCACACTCCATTTATAATTTTTGAAAACTACAAGCATGCACTATGTAGAAATTAAGATTCTATTCTAGAGATAAAGTCTAAAAGATCGTGTTATATTGGGATACTTGAGTCAAATAATTAGTTGCACCTTTGTGTGGGAATCATCATCTACTTCTCTCTAGAGTTCTCAGTTCCCCATTTCTCTTGACCCATTCTTCATTATCCTCAAGGCTACTACTTTCAGCTAATACTTCTGCTTCCCGCCTCTAGGCAGAACTGCTCAAATTCTCAAGTCTGGCCGAATCTGAGACAATGTGTTCAGTTCACATCCCTCCTTATTAATAAAAGGGGAGTCACAACATGAGCTCTGATAAAAAGTAGGACATTCGACTGATTAAAATTACTAGTGTTTTTTTTTTAAATCAGATTAGTCTAGTCTATATCCTCATTCAACAAAAATCTATCTCTAAAATCAGTCTTACTCTAACATACGCCCACACATGGCTTGGCATCTTGAAAGTATACATGAATAGGGTAATTACCCTAGTGCAGTGCATGCACGCCAAGTGACAGCATTTTTCTGATACTTAAATACTTCACTTGTTTGTGGTTGAGCTATGCGCCAAATTGCAATCATGCAATGCATGAGCTGGGAAATTACTCACCTCATGCAGTGCATGCATGCCATTATTTCTTTCTAACCCACCAAAGGTAGCTTCTCTAATAGTTATTCTCTATTCCTTGGGCCATTATCAATCTACATTTATCGTGAAACAGATCTCTTTGCCCACAATGAACAGGCTACTACACTCATCAGGTCCGCAGTATCGTACCAGCACAATATAAAATGCCTTATAACCTAAATACTTACCAGGCAATCCAATCAAAATGTCCAAAATAGAGCACATATTTCATTCTATGCTTCAGCAGTAGGACTTTCACCTTTATTTGCTATTTTCAAAACAAAACACAGAGCAAGGTGTAACAAGAAGTTCAACATCAAACATTTACATAGGTCAGATGGACTCACAAAGCGAAGGAATATCACCACTGTCAAAGCGCATATGCCTCCAAGAAGAATGTGTAGACCGTTTTTTGCCGTCCTCTGATTATATAGAAAAAGATCGTGTTAAAGAATTTTGACAATGTAGATAATGGCCGCCCAAATGAGTGAAACTGGTAGATTGCATAGCATAAAAGAAATTATCAACATATACCCTTGATGCTAGAATCAGAAGCAGTAGTAAATCAAGACATGCCAACAAGAAACGGCCAACAGCAACATAGGAAGGAGATTCTATTTCTCAAAAAAACTACATGAGATTGGCAACAATTTACATAGGAGGGTTATGGCAAGATTGATTTCAAGCCATAAATTAGAAATTTCAATTTACAAAGCAACATAATACTAACATAAAGAAAATATGATAAAATTGAAGTACACATAACTAAATCAATAAGTCCGCTGGATTACATTAATTGCTATTTTGTATCTATAGAAATATATGCACAAGAATGATAGTTTACATGACTCGAGGTTTTCTTCTATGACTAGGATCCAAAACTAGGGTCCATGTGATTACAAATAGCAAATTTTTTAAGGAGTATTTTTATTCCTCTATCAGAGATTTGCACTCACCCATTGCCAGTTATGTGCATAGACCCGCATTAAAAAGGAAAATCACAAAAGAAAATGATCAAACAGTAGGTAAGAGTAGGCGGTCAAAAGACTCCAGGAAAAACCCGTAAAAACCTACCTTCCCAACACGAGGAGCAATCAACCATGCAAGAGTAACAGTAAGCAGGCCAGTTACAACTAATATCACAGTGCTTTCAACAGCCCACTTTCTTGTGGTATTTTCTTCAGGTGGTGCATCTTCAACCACATGTGAAGAAGATTGCTCAGTAACCAGCTGTGATAACGCTACCCCTGTAGAATTGTTGCTTTGTGGGTTAAACCAAAGCGAAATCTCACTAAGTCTTTGCCTACGGATAGCAGCTACTGCATCAGGATCCACAGCTGAATTTGTAGGTTCATGTGCTGGACTTAGTTCCCCAGTGGCAGTCCTTTCCCTCAGGGCTTCATAGTCCTTAAGAGAAATAATAACCTTTTTGAAGTCACCAAGTTGAACATTTTTCGCTACACTGCCACAAATTTCACATACTGTAGAACCATGGCTAACGAACCATTTTAATGCGCAAGCATAATGTGCAAGAGAAAGATCACTTTTACAAGAACAGCCAAGAGTAATTAAGTTGTCTTGCTGCTGATATTCGCCTGCTTCAAGATCTGTGCTGCATATGAATACCTCCCCATCAGGGCTTATGAATTTTACAAAGTTGGGCTCACTTCTACAATTATTAGAGGAAACAACACTTTTGTCAACATCTTCTGTGGTAGCTTCCTCATGGGAATTATTTTCTTCTTTACTAGGAACCTGAGTCAATGGAAGCATTATGTTAAGGAATCCAAGAGCAGCATCCCCTCTTCTATCGGATTCTGTACATTGGCACACTCTACAAACTGCTGAATTTCTTTCCTTATTTTTGTCAATGCTGGCCGTTATGCTACTAGCCATATCTCCTCCGTCCATTGCCATGCACAAATTCTCACCAACAGCACCAGTTGAACCCATTCCAAGCTATTGCGCTCAAAGTCGCATCCTCAAAAAGTCGAACTGCAAGAAAGCCAAATATGAGCCGCAGAGAACGACAGTAACAATAAATAATATCTCACAAGCAGGCCAAAACTACAATATCAACCTGTCGTGAAAAAATAGACTTTTTTTTTGTCATTTGCATAATTTAATTAGGGCAAACATCAGCAACAAATAGACTGCCATAAAACAATATTGGAAATTTGGAATCAGCATGAAGGGCTTTTGGTCTAGCAGGCACACAAAGATTAAGAGAAGATAGAATGCACTATCTGGTTAAAGTTGTAGCTTCTACACGGGTCCTAGACCATGCCCCAACCGCCATTAGTTGTCATAAGGAAGAGAAATAAATTGGACATGCTACAACTACTGTGCGGATTCCAATTCCACGTCCGGATAACAATAACAGTAATAAAAAGAATCATCATTTCTTCTCAAATTATCTGATTTCTCTATCCTTCCTTAAGTAACTTAAATCATTCTCATATCATAAAGACGACAAGTAAAAGACAATTTGGTCATTTACATGATAAAATTTCTACGAGATATCGCACCTATTTCGCAGTTGAACATTTTCAATTGCCAACATTAGAAAATACATCCTACAAAATTGAAGGAAAAAAAAAAACAGAAAGAAGAAGACAAGAATATGTAAAACCAGAGTGGCAATGCAGCGGAGACATTGAATTTTCCTGCGGTAAAATTAACCACGGAATAAACCAAAAAAAAATTAAAAAAAATCATGCAAATAATAATCCATAATAAAGATAAGCTAGAAGAGGAGAAGAAAACGGAGGAAATAGTCTGGGGGTATTCATGGCGTCGAAGAAGGAGGGAGGAACCTGCGGCGGGATGGAATATTTGGCGGGTGGGTGGGGTTCCAACAGCTGGTCGGTTGATGGGAGCTGTGAGAAGAGTGATGAGTCGACAAGAAAAGAGTCAAGGCGCGGGTTGAAGTGTTGTGAGGGGTTAATTGGGTCTCACCCTCGCATCACCCCTCCCTAATCTCTAATTACCGATAACTTAAACTGGTTTTCTCGTAAACCCCATACAATACAATATACTGGTTTTTTCATTACAAATAAAGTAGTTTATAATTATTAAATATATAAACATCTAAGTCAATAATTTTTCATATAAATTTATTATTTATGTAAAACCCGTGACTCGGGTCAGGGTTTTATTACAGCGAACCAATCGGTCCAACCGCTGGTTCGAGTCGAGTCAGTTCATATACCACAAGCTAAGTCAAGACGAGCGTGAGTTATGAACGATGAGAGTCATGTATACCTGAATATATGATGATAACGTTGAAAAGATGATGTGAGATGAGTTATCAGAATATAGAAAAGTATGCAGTAATTTTTCTTTTTATTGATTTGATCGTAGAAATAGTTTTAGGCCGATTAACGCATTAGGACGCGTTATTTGGTAGTTATGGTGGGTTATTAGTTATAGATCATATCATTTGAATGTTGTGATATTTATTTTTATTTTATAGGATTTTTCCCTATTTTTCTGTATTTTTTTAGGATTTATTACGAGTTATAATTATTCTTGACTCGAGTCGGTGTCGAGTTAAGTCTAAATTACAAGTTTGCCACTACACTTCTCATCACCTCCTCCCCCAACCCGACGCTTCTCTCCACCATTACCAAACCCTACCGTCGCCCTTGGTCGCCGCCGCCGCCCAGCGCCGCCCCGGCAGCCGATCGTCCGCCACCTAGCTCGTCGTGCCGTCGCCGTGCCGCCCCGACCAGCCCGACCACGGAATCGCCGCCCACGACGCCGGATTCATCTTCCGACGCCGCCTGTGCTTCCTGTCGATTCGCCGCCACCCGGGCCGTGCCGCCGCCGCTGAGGTGCCGACGACCACCTCCTCGACTTCCCCGACGGTTTCCCCCTACCCAGCACCGCCGCAGAGGCCGGCCGTGGGCCGATTGGAGCGGCCC
>JAVDBV010011356.1:0-10713 GCA_032619315.1 Piper longum
ATATAATATATATATATATATATATATATATATATATATATATATATATATTAATTTAGCAAATTCTAGCTTTGATGTGCTGTAGTTTATACATAACTAACTCACAAGCTGATTGAAGAGGAGGAATTAAAGGAAGGCATGGATGGAGTCAACAAAGAGTAGGTGTAAGAGCCCTTCATGTTCTTGCTGGCAACACATCATTGCAGCCATGAAAAACTATACTTCTCAATTATCAAACAACATTTTTGTCTAGACACAAGATGCCCAACAAATTAGGACTACCAACCATGTACCTAATATAACATGTTTCATTCCCTTTACTAAACCAATGTTAAAGGAATCTTCCAACAATTAATAAAACTAAATAAAATTGTTCAAAGCTTAATTAAATTTAATTTAGCATGTATTTGACTTGGAAAAACTCAATTTAAAGCTTAACTAGAAGATAAATGAGTTAAGACTAAGTGTGTATTTTCCTTCCTCGTCTCGATGTATTTCATAAAAAAAATAACTTTTGACCATATGCATATTAGATTTCTTTTTAAGAATTTAATTAAATTACAAAAGAACATATATAATTATAGTTATAAATAAAAACATGCATGTTTAAATTATTTTTTATTTATAATCATATTAAGTTTTGATGTCTTGATTTTAAAATAAAATTTTAATATGAATTATGCATATTAGTAAATATAAATAAATTATATCAAACTTAATTTGAACTCAAATTAATTTATATTAAAACTCGACCCAACTCTTCCCACGAATGGCCCCACTAGATATTGAATTGCTTTTCCACATGGGTTCTGTGTGAGACAGCAAATTATCAAAAAGAAAGCTTCACTGTTCAACGTTGTTTTTGTTACAGACAGCTCTGAAATGATACATAAGAGGTTGGCAGCCCAGCACTAACGTGACCACTTTTGTCATAGCATGATTTGGCCATACTCAAAGTCATGACCACTAATACTTTGAAATAATATAATTGTAAGGTTCCTCCGTTTAAATCTCAAGTTCTTAAAGTTACCCATTTTAGATTCATCTTTCTACTGACAAATATAATTGATTTGGATGCCAATAGAATAGCACACACAGGTTTTCTAAGTCCTGTTTTCTGGGCTTCTTTTCCACGGTTGTTCTACCATCTCTTTTTCAACTCTCTCTCTTAATACTTCAAGCATTGCCATTAACACCTTTTTTAATGTAGCAATTAATACCTTTCCTCAATAACTTTAGCTTCGTCACAATGAAAATTTTCTGGGTTTAAAAATGAGAGCTGATTAAGATACAGTTATAATAAGGGCAATTGCTTAAGAGTCTCAGACAACAATACAGTTGTTTTTATCAAAGCAAAGACAGCAATACGGCTAATTTGAACCAAATCAAAAAGTTACTGTTCAGTGCACAAGCAGCAAAGGCTTGGTAGCGGTATATCAACATTATGTGGTCACTGTTTCTAACTAGAACAATAGATTAGTAAGAGTCTATTTCTCCATTCAAAATTTCACTAGAGAATGAATGAATAGATCATTGTCTTTAGAACATAAAATGAAGCCAATCCTCTTTATTGCTTTATTCGGGTAGGTAGATACAAGTTTAATAGCTTTTTGTTTTCCCCCATAAATTTTCAAGCTGCAATATACCGATACCTCGAGGACAGCATATTCGATCATGGTTCAAGATACCATGGTAACGGAAAACACATGTACAGAGTCTTAATTCAACAAGAGAAAGCTCAAATCTAAAGCTATTCATCTCCGCCCAGATGCAACTGATTCTGTAGAGAACAAATACTTGACTCTTGAAAGAATAGAATCATGAGCAGGATCATATGGATGGTCCTTGGATGGAATCTCCAGAATTGCAGGAACTGGCTTGTTGTAACTATCAACCAAAAATCGGATCATGTTTGCAACCTGAAACAAAATGATGAACTTCAGAATCCACAAAAGTATAGATGGCAAATTTTGATGGCTAGACGCCTTTCCTTACGCCACCCTCCTTGTTATAAGGGTAACCATGGGACCAGCAGTTCAAGATAGCCATCAGTAGATAACAATCACTGATGGAGTAGAACAAAGTGAATGAACTGACTTAGAAAATATTAAATTATATATTTTAGAGCTACAACCTACACCTTATACTGCAGGATGCCCTATTAAGTTCCACACCGGTATACATAACTTAGCTTGCTTCCAATAATTATTAGGTAGCAGCCACACCAAAGAATGACAGGAACTTTTGTTTTGGCAAAAAAAGAATGACAGTAAATTTCAAACATCCCTTCCCTAGTCCTTCCATAGCGCACAAAAAAAAAATGCAATTGCATAGTAAAGTTAACCAAAAGCAGAAAAATCTAAGCCAACTCTCTTTCACTAAACCATTTTATGCATTGTATATACCAAAGGTTATTGATCAAACACAAATAAAGCAAGAATCGAAAAGGGTCACTGGAACATAATCTTTGCATTTGAACTTCTACGACAACAAGACAAAAACTTCCACATATTTGATAACGACTTGAAGACTGGATGATCGGGGACACTGATAGGTAGTTTGATTTATAAGGTTCTGACAATCACCAAATTATTAGCCCATGAAGGTAGCATAAGTTGTCACCATTTTCAAGGACTTCCCTTACACAATTACTATAAACTATGGATGTCTACATAAAGAAATCATCTATGAATGATCCTTGGACAGCTGCAACTACATTTTGTAGGCCGATATTCTTTCACACAAAAAACCAACTGCTGCAGTTCTACAGAAAACTAGATGCTGTGCCCCCTCATGAGCCAAACTACAAGAAGTCATTTTTTATAGCATCTTTGCTCTACCTATAGACAATTCACTAATTGCGTACCAAATAAACCGATGCCTCATATTTTCCATGATTCTATACACAATACTCACATTTGAACATGACATCTGCACATGTTTAGTGTATACATACAAACACACCCCATCAATCTACATAACATGTGCTACAAACCCTTTGATTGAGGTTGTGACTATGCTGATTCCACAATGAACACATAAAGAACAAAGGAGAAAAAGTAGATAGGAATAAGCTGATCTCAGTTGAGGTAAAATTGGACCTCGAGAAGAAGGACAAGAGGCTTTCAATTCACAATCAACTGACCTCTTCTCCAAAACTGAATAACAGAACTATTTATTTATGTCAGCAAATTTTTACTCAACCCAAGGAATTACAATTTACACTCACTAGTTATGGAGTCAAAAAATATTAAATTCAAAATAAAAAATGGAACCTAATTCTTAAACATGAAACAAGTGATGCTTACATATTGGCTGATCAACACAATTGCCACATCTTCTCTGCTAGTGAACTCCTTAAAAGCATCTTCAATTTGTTTCACTGTTGTCTCTGAGAATCAACTTAAAAATGTGAATTTATTAACTCTTTCAATACATCTAAGATCTCATAGTTCATTCTAAAATGCAACTTAAAAATGTGAATTCATTGTCTCTTTCAATACATACAAGCTTGCCCATTTCCATCAACGAAAGCTATGAAATAAAAGATTATGACTGCCTATCATTACTTATTTAGATCAACTAAAGATCAAGGGGCAACATAAGTAAATTTCCTACCAAGAATATACTTTAAAATAAGAACTAAAAATATTTAACCACCATATCCTAAGTAGTTAAAGAAGTAAAAGTATCCAGGATCTAAATATACTTGAGTCCACGATAAGGTAGTTAGTCTTCCTGCGCACATCTACATTCCCAATACCAGCTAGCAAGAATCCAGTCACAGTGTCCTATCAAGGGAAAATAAAATGCTTCAATTTGACTTAACTAATTTACATCAGCATAAGACATAAACTCAGTTCAAGCAAAGACAAAGGAAAATATGAAAATCAAATCTTCCGAGATGCAAGGGTAGGACTTGAAAGATGATTAATAGCAAAATAAATCGCCGACTATACACTTATACTTTAGGAGCAAACTAAACACTAACTAGTTAATCAGAGAAACAAACAGGTTGAATACAAGTCATTTCACATCGATCACTAACAATTCTTGGGCTTATTCGACCAAACAAATATGACAACTGGCCGGGATATTATTACTATTAAAGCCGGACAAATCAAACTCTTTCTATTCCGCATTCAATCCAGGATGACACACTTGATTGAATGGTAATCATTTTTAAAGACTAATATACATCATATTTAGCTTAGGTTGAAAAACGGTACAGCATTTAAACTCTATTAGCAACAACTCTATTTTGACAATTATGCTTGTATCTTATATCAATCAAATAGGTTAGTTAAAATACTAACATTTTTTAGCAAAAAAAAAAAAAGAGAGGAATTTTTTTAAAGCAAACTCCAGCATATATGACCTAAGTAAAATCGAATTTTCACCCACACAAGCTGACAAACATATTTGCAAAATCCTATACTTCCATAGAATTGTTGAATTAGACATAATGAAAAGCCTACAACCCTTATACACACCGAACCAACAAATTTATTTCGTTTATTAGCGCGCCATAAAAGTGTTTTTTAAAAAAAACAATGAAGGGCAAGCACACCGAAAAAAAACAACAACAACAACAACAACAACGAGGAGAAGCGCACCTCGTCGGCAATCATAGAAATGAGAGCCGAGTTACTGGTAGGAATTTGCGCCCGATTTGCCATTGATCTGAAACAAATAACACACCACAATCAATCCAAATCTTCAACAACAACAAAAAAAGGATCAAACAATTAGCAGATCCTGCGAATTTGAAGTAGCACAATCGAATCGACGTAAGGATAGATCTGAGGAGCAAAGATCGAACCTTTGTTTGCTTTTTTGGTTTGGGCGGCGCAGATCCGCCGGCGGGGAAGAAGAAGAAAGAAGAAGAAGGAGAGGCGTTTGAAGCAGACGACTCGGCTCGGGTTTGTGTTTACTTCCTCGAACTCGGCGCAGGGTTGTCGTGTTCGTCTCGGCCCGGGTTTGTATTTACTTACTCTACTCGGATGCTGGGGTGTCGCGTTCAGAGGCTGAGTGTCGAGTCGAGTCGAGTAAAATACTAATCGGTATTAAATTACTTACTCCTGCACCAAACACATTGACCAACACACCATACTTACATGACCAAACCAAGCCACACAAGGAGGGAGCCTCGCAACCAACAAAACCACAGTGGTCATTTAGTTGCACCACTGGCTAGACCCACACAACACAAACAACTCATGGATGCTTCATCAAGATAAGAAAGAAGGTGCCTAGTGTTTTGGTGAAGATTTATGGCCAAAAAATGTCAAACCAAAAGGAGGGTTAGAGAGGCAATTAAGGTTATGTAATCGCTAAGAATTTATAACCGCAAATTTAAAACGGCTCGTCCTACTCGTTGCAAATATGTAACCACATTGCAATGAATTTGTAACCTTTACAAGTGTATCACAACTGAATTTGTTAGACTGGAATAAATGGTTGCAAATGTGGTTGTAAAAAGAAGAACTTGGGGGAAAAAATTGCAACTAGAATTTCCGGTTGTAAACACGATTGTAAAAAATAAGAACTTTGAAAAAAAAATTGCAATCGGGATTCGCAGTTGCAAGTGTGGTTGCTGATTTACAAAATGCATTTTGTGACCGTTAAGCTGTTGCAAACCGCTCTGTTGTAAATTTTGAAATTTGAAAAATAAAATAAAATTCTAAGCGAGCCTTAATGGGCACGTACATGCGCCTTAAATTTAAATGGCCAGTTGTTGGAAGTTACTAGTGCTCGTTGGCACCCCTCGACCTCTACAACAACCTCACTCTCCCCTCCTTGTTGCGGTCGTCAGTCTCACCCAACTCCTCCACCTCCACCTCAGCGGCAACATCTTCTTCGGTGAGATCGCACATCGAGTGCCTTGTGTTGGGTTTGTCCCACATCAATCTTAGATGATGTTGGTGACTTGTATATAGACTAATGTGAAAGCTTCATTCTTTGAACTCGCTTTTGGATTAAGAGATGCTTGTGAAACATATTAGAAGTCTTTTTTGAGGGCTTATTGGGCCTAACAGTGGTATCAGAGTCAAGTAGGATTTGGTGTTGGCCTATACCGATTGTGGAAAGCTCCTTCATAGGTTCCGCCTGATGATTTAAGGGGAGTTTGTTATCACAATTACGGACGATAATAGTTTTGGGGTCACCCGATGTGTGAAGGGGAGCTTGATAGTTTTGGGGTTGCCCGATGTGTGAAGGAGAGCTTGTTAGGTTTGTTCCACATCGATCGTAGATGATGTTGATGGCTTGTATATAGGTTAACCTTATTCCTTGAGCTAGATTTCAGATTAAGAGAAGCTTGTGACACTTGTTGCAAGTCCTTTTTGGGAACCTGTTGGGCCTAATAGTGGTACTAGAGCCAAGTGGGATTTGGTGTTGGCCCATGCCAATTGTAGAAGTCTCCTTCATGGGTTCCACTTGATGATTTAAGGAAAATTTGTCAGACAATAATATGTGAGTTCTTGATAAAGGGGAAATAGCCAGACGATGATAATTTTAGGGTTACCCGTTGTGAGAAGGGGAGATTATTGGGTTTGTCTCATATCGATCGTGGATGATATTGGTGACTTGTATATAGGCTAATGAGAAAGTCACATTTCTTAAGCTAACTTTTGGATTAAGAGAGGCCATGAAAACTGTTATAAGTCCCTTTTGGGGGCCCATTAAGCCTAATAGTAGTATCAGAGCCAAGTGGGATTTGATGTTGGCCTACGCCGATTGTGGAAGGCTTATTCGTTGTCAGGTGATGATATGTGAGTTCCGTTTGATGAAGGGGAGATTACCAGATGATGATAGTTTCAGGGTCCCCTAATATGTGAAGGGGAGTTTGTTGGGTTTGTTCTACATTGGTCATGGATGATATAAGTGGCTTGTATATAGGCTAATAGGAAAGCCTTATTCCTTGAGCTAGCTTTTGGATTAAGAGAGACCCGTAACACCTGGTGCAAGTCCTTTTTGGGGGCCCGTTGGGCCTAACACCTTGCAGCCCCTCGCTCACTCAATAGCCTCACAAGCCTCACCCTTCTCAACCTCTTCTGTAACAAGCTCCATGGTGCCATCCAGACTCAGTCGACAAGCTGCTAGAGCTGGAGGTGGTGCAACTCTGGGAGAACAACTTCACCAGCAGCATCCTGGCAGGGCTCAATCGGAGAGCTGCTTGACGTCTCCTCTCGGGGGACTTCCCCCGAATCAACTAGTTGACAAGCTTGGGCATGCTCATCCTCTCCAACAACTTTCTCTCAAGTGACCTACCTCCATCCATCAACAAGTTCACCAGAGTTTAGAAGCTGCTCCTCAATGGAAACAACATCTCCAACCAGATCCCGCCAGAGATTGGCCAGCTCCTAGAGAACTCCCTCCTTATTGTCTCTTCACAATGTTTGTATGTCTGTGTGCCTATTGTTTTGATGGGTTTTTATTTTTTTTAATATTTTATTCATATAGTTCTTTGTTTTAGGAGCATTTAGAACTTGGTTTTATCATGATTGGATGCGTATACAAATAGTTATGATGTTTGCAAGCCATATGAGTAAGGATATTCACTATTTCCTTAAATATTTTATATATCTTATGTTGTAGGTCATATTTTTGCATGATTTTAGCTTTGTCATGTTCACAAGAGGTACATAGACAAGTTAAATGTTGTATGCTTCGTCTTTTTTGACATGTATTAGCATTTATGTGTGCCAAAATTGGCAAAAGGAGGCAATTTTAATGTTTCTAGTAGTCTACCCACCAATTCCTCTAATGTTTACTCCCTATTTTAAGTTGTATTTGAATGCTATATTTTCCATGTTTGTAGGTAATGATTTTATTTATTTCGTGGCAAAATACCTTACTAAAATAACTTTAGTAAGGGTTTGAACAAAACTCCTAAATGTATTGTGTGCTTATTATGCTTATGATTTGATATGTCATGCTCTGACATTGTGCTCCTACGTGAGCTTGCCAAAAAACTTTATTTTATTAAAATATGAAAATCTTATTTATGGACTCACTAAGTATCTACTGGAAATATGCAAATTTTGGGCTAAGTTTAAAATTATTTAGATAGTGGACAGGAATGTGGGGTGAAACCCTAACTACCTACCTCTAATTACAAAATTTCAAATCTCAGTTGTTTGGTGGTAAAATTTCATGAAATTTCACGTAGACCTTAGGTTATGTCCTAGCAACACCACCTTAAAATTTGAAAGCCAATGGATCAGTTGATTTTTCGGTAGAAATTCCCTTAGTTGTGTAGATCCAGCTAGCTCCAAAAAAGTCTTAGCCAATGCCTCCCATTTCCAAGTCCACACAGGCCTTGTAAAACCCACAAGCCAAGTCAGGGTTTTATAATCGAAACCGGTCAGTTAAACTATTATTTTTAGTCAAGTTAGTTTTAGAACACGTGTGCTGAGTTGAGGCCAATCATATGTTATGAACCATCAGGGTCATGTATATCCAAATATATGATAATAACGTCAATAAGACAACAACAGAATGTTAGATTTAGGTCGTTTATCATGTTAGGATGTACTATTTATTATTTTTGGGTGGGTTAGTAGGTTTAAAGCATGTCATTTGAGTTAGGACTCGATTATTTTATTTTATGATATTTTATTAAATTTTATTTTATATTTTTAGAATTTATTTATTATTATTGACTTGTATCAAAAGCAAGTCGAAGTTCTTATTATGAAATTGTCCTTGCCCTAATTTTACCCAGACCAGTTCTTTTCCCTTATTTTCTTCTCGATCCCCGACCACCTCCCTTACCTCATCCCTCCGCCACCACTGGTAGTGCCACTGCCTGCAACTGGAGTCCTTGCTACTGTGACGCAGTCGCCCAACCTCCTCCTTACATTTTCCCCTTCTTCCTCCTACTTTCCTTTGCCCAACACCGACTGCCGACGGCCGCCCTTGCCTTATTTCATGGATCACCATCGGCTGTGCCACCGCATTCCATCGCTGTTGGGCAAGCCTCGGCCTCCCTCCCTCGTCACCATCGAACCCCATCTGACCAGAAGAGCAACTCATGGACGCCCAAAACAACCACCTTTCATTTCCTCACCGGGCAGGAATGCACCCCTCTAGGGCTCGGCTGCCATTGGCCATAAGTCGCTCGGCCTATGTCGTCTCCTCCCACACCGGTTTGGCCCACGTGGGAATCCAGCCAAGTCCTTCCTGACATGCTTCTCTTCCTCACTGAGCCGCCACCATCACGACCATCTTCTCTGGCAGGTCATTGGAGTAGATGACGCCGCTGACACCTTGTCAGACTATTGTGATCAGGTTAAGCCTCTCCTCTCCTTGTCGTGATTGTCGAAGACCTGCACCTCTCCTCCCTTGCTGTTCGGCCGCCGGCAGTAGTTGCTTGCCGCCGGCTGTGAGTGTTATTTCTAGATGGTAACCACTGTCCCCCACCGGCCGTTGTGCGCATCCTAGGGATTGGTTAGCATCTTGTCAAACCCTAACTAACCTACGATCGTCGTCGGTCATCGCCATTGTCGACAACGGGACGTAGAACCTAATTTAAAATTAATTGTATGATTTATAATTAATTAGCATGGTGTGTTAGAAATAGAATTGCATATAATATAAACTATGATATGGCATAATAGGATAGGAATTGATTTGCATAATATGTTCTTGATGAATGTTAATAAATTGATTATAGAATGAAATGTAAATTGGTAGAATATGTGAATATAATATTGTTGAATGGTTTATTCATGACCGGAATTAAGGAGTTGATTGAGTTGAGATTGATCAACAAGATTAAAATATAGATAGACTGTTATATATAAGTCGTGTAGGGAATCTTGTGATGATATCGAAGAATGCCCTAGTAAGAAATCTTGTCATAATTTGGATCGTGTGTTTCATATGATGTGATAATGAGTAGATGCACTTGGTTGTAGCTTTCATGTATCATACTGGGCGTTAGCATTTAGCTTTGATTAGTAGGTGCAGGGTAAGAGCTCGTTGTCTAGGCGTGAGAACCGGCTTGGAGCTTCTACTAAGTCTGTTTAGAACTCATTCTTTGCTTTTCGCTCTGCACTATTATGATTTATGTTATTAATTGTAGGATGAGTTAATTAGTGTTTTATTGGATTGCGCTTAACATGAGTCATTTAGATGATTAATAACCCTCGAGGATGAGATCCATCGAATCTATTTTTAAAAATAAAATCCATCTCAAGTTGGCTTCGGGCCTATGATATTAAATCCATTCACATGCCTATATATAATTTTATTGAATTTTTAGTGAGAAAAGAGATGGTTAAACCTACTTGCACATACCATGAGTGGGTGCAAGTGCCAATCACAGTGGGCTCCAAATTAGTGAGTGGGTTGTTCCATTCTCAAGGGATCCTGACAACTCCGCGTTTTGAGTTTCCTCACACTTGGAGAAATATGAAGGTTTACAAGTATTGTTTAATACAATGCACGTCTAGATATGTGGTTCAAAGGGTACTAAAGGCGAATGCCTGAGATTACTTAGCCTCCATACTCAGGGCTGAGAGATATATAGAGGAAAGGAAAGTGTTTAGGATATACTGGTAGTCCCAAGGGACAGAAAAGAAACATGAGAAAATGTCGAGGCATTAGCAAACTAATCAGTTTAGGATGCTGTTTGGTCCATAGCCTGGTGGCTCCCCAGTGGACGCCCTTATGAGAGTTCAACAGAAGATATATATATATATATAT
>JAVDBV010011362.1:0-12330 GCA_032619315.1 Piper longum
GGTAGGTCCGGTTTAGGGATTTCCGGGCCAGGCAATTCTGGTCGTGGCAACTCTGGCTGCGGCAAAGGCAAGGGTGACCCCGGTTCAGGCAGTTCTGGCTCGGGTAAGTCCGGCAGTCCCGGTTTTGGCAGTTGTGGCCCAGGCAATCCGGGATTTGGCAGAGATGGCATGGGCAGCCCGAGTTTTGGCAGCAAGCCCGGCTTTGGCGACTCTGGGCTGGGCAATTCGGGCACAGGTATCTCGGGCAATGCCAAGTCCTCGTGTTCTGGCAACACCGGTAGTATTGATGGAGGCAATTCCGGCAAGTCGGAGATGAGGCGAGCCCCTAAGCTGCCATCAATGGTTAAGCTAGAGAGAACAGCGAGGAGATACAAGAGCAAACATTGTCGACAGGGCGACATGTTTGATCAATATTATGATACGTGTGTGATATATGTATTATAAAAAACTGGAACTTAACGAAGAAATTAGTTTTGCAAAGTTTTGGATGATGGTACTGCATGCTCAATGAGGTACTCTCCTTTTATAAGCAGGGAGTGGTGAAGTCGTTACGGCTTGCAAGACTTGAGTGTGACGACTCAAAAGTTGGTTCTTGATTAGCAGACTTATTGGTTTTCCACCTTCTTAATGATGGAATTGAAGGGTTGAAGAAACGTGCTAGTCTTAGGAAGAGATCACGTTAGACACGATTTGACTGGTAGTATATTTCATCATTCATCAGACGTGATTTCTCTAATTAGGAGGCAAATCAACCTCACAAAAAGCAACCGACAATATAAATCAAAGTGGAACAACGAACTTATCATTGTGATCAATCAGACATTAAAATGGTTCAAATTGGTGGTTAATAGAATTTATTAAGGACTACAATGCATGGCAACGAACCATTTATTTATTCCGCATAAGGTCAATAAATTTTGACAGCATGATTGTAGTCTTAATTTCGGTGATTATGAAATCATGGAGAAACTAGTTTGGGAACGACGATGGTTGTGTGAAGCAAAGTTATCGATTATTGAGGCGAAGAAAGTGGATGTTTTAGGCTTTAAGCAGTACCAAAAGTACAAAAATTTTCCGCCTTTACCACTGCACAATCACGGTTGGAATGAGGTTTCACTAATAGCTAGGTTGGAATGCAAAATAAAAGATGAAGAGCAATTTGCGTTTTAAATTAAAGTTACACTATTTATGGTGGCTTGTATATGAAGTTATGAAGTATATTATATGAAGTGTATAACATTGAATGTTAGACACTTCATATAATATGCTTCATATAACTTCGTATATGAGCCACCAAAAATAGTGTAACTTTAAATTAAAACTTAAATCGCTCTTCACCTGTTCTTTTGCATTCCAACCTAGTTACTAGTGAAAGCTCATGCCAACCGTGATTGTGATCTATACTTTTAATATCACATTATGAGTCACTGATTATTTGATGTTACTGCTTGACTGTAACTGTACTTAGTTAACTCACGAGGCTTAGAGGAGAAACAAGGATATTTTGGCGGAGAAAGGAGCCGGTGGCGGTGGTGGCCAGAGAATTGGTCGCCGGCAGGGTGGGAGGAGGGGACGTGAAGGACTTACTTCGTGATCAAAAGGTTCGAAACATTGGGCTTCTAGTTTTTAAGCCAATGTTTGTTTTCTACAAGACTATGACAGATATCCAAGGCCCATTATGCTCAAGCCAATCCAACAAAAGCCCAATAATTTCCAAATTCAACCAACTCCCTACCTCACTCATAATTTGACACTGGCTAATATTATGTTATTTAATGCATTGACTAAATACCATTATTAGTCATTTTAATAACTCTTTTATATTTTAAATTGCTTAGGTTCTATTGGATTAGCATAAAAAATGAAAAATCTTCAAAATTTATAAATGGTAACTCATGAGGCATTCTACTAAAAAGTTATATATTTTTAAAATATTTCATAGAGATGAGACCAAGCTTCCACCAGAACATTTCAAGACAAGAGAGAGGGATTTTTTTATGGAGATATTTTAAATCAAAGTACATTATAACTAACACATTGTGCTACGTAAATTTCATGCATTCTACATCTTTCTTCCTATTAAACCAACATAGCCTTCGAAGATCCCATCACCTAAATTTAATTAGCTTCTAGTTAATTCGAATAGTATGTAATAAAGCCTAATTAGACCTTCCACGCAGAGAACAAAGAATCATCATAATTCGTTAATACGATTTCAGCCTCAATTTGACGGTACAGTTTTCCATTTTAGAAGTTGAGATGGTTTGTCCTTTACATGTGAGTTGTGATCTTTAATCTCCTGATCACTGTATATTACTTTTATTCCATTATATTTGTGTTGAAAAAATAAGACAATTTAATTGTGAAACGAACAAGATTAAAAGCAATGAAGTGCAAACATACTATAAAAAAAATTAATTATATGCTAGAAGGTCTTACAACTAAATTGGTTATAAGACCTAATTATTTTCTAAACATGCATTGATAAGGGGCCTATTCATTATCAAAATTTTAAAATTGTTGTAATAGATATTTAATGAGGAGTAATTTCCTTAGAACTGGTCGAGGCTTACAGTTAATTTTTACTAATATGAAGTACAAAATGCAAAAAATTATGAATTTCAACCACAACTAATTACATTGTGCAATGATAAACCACAACTAATTACATTGTGCAATGATAACGAAAAGATTATTTCAATCAGATTAAGCAACGTGCCTCCTCCTTTTATTAGTTGCTATAGAATGATTAAAATCTCTTAAGTTTTTTTTTTATTTCGACACTAAATACAATACATGACAAAAACTTAGTATCCACCTTGTACTTCATCTCGAATTAAACAAATCTTTAAATTATAAGAATGGTTGGATGATGCGATTATTCTTAATACGTAGCGTAGGGTCACGATCAGACTCCAAATACATCAAGTGCTTGCAAAGATCGCATCCGCTCATGCTGTACCAAGCCAAATGCACGGCCATTTGAAACTTGGCCCAGAATTAATTATAAAAAAATTGGTTTGGGCCGATCGTGGGCCCAAATAGCATCCACATAGCAGGGGCCCGCACTTCTTTTTAGAGCGCCGGTTCGCCCTTGCACTTTTCAGTTCCTTCCCTCTTCCGATCCACAAGAGTTCTTGGGACAGCGAGGAAGAAGACTTCGCGGGTAAATCTTAGATTGTGGAGGTAAAAGCTTGTGGGTTTCATTTCACTTTGATTCTGGCTTGCTTTTGTTATTAGGGAAGTTGTTTTTTTTTTTTTCAAGGTTCTTGTGAATGGTGAGTCTCGAAATGTAGACTTATGTTTTTTTTTTTTTTTTATGAACTAGTAATCTGAAGAATTGTGAGAGCAGGGGATTGGGTCCGGGTTTGGGGTATTTTATTTTCGTTGTCATTCATTTGGGTGTCACTTGATGTTGCTTGCAGAGTGGAACTGACTGCGTGAGAGGTGTAATAGTCAATTGCCCATCTTACACTGTCTCTGGTATCATATGACCACTCAAACGAAGAAATTTTTTGTGTGTGATTATTTTACTTAAATTTTGATGTTTAACCAAATAAAGAGGTGAAACTTACATAGATGAATGTAGATCATTCTTTCTTGTTCATTTATTTAGTAGTATTATGCTGGCGACCATTACAGAAATCTTTCCACGATAAGGAGAAATTTTGGTTTATGTGATGGAAAATGAGAAATGCTTGCGCTGTTTCTCAAGGCAAGCAAGTACCTAGCTTATTATGGACCAAACACAAGATGTAACAACACGGCCCAAAAGTGGGCCTAAGTCATCTTTTCGTGATTAACTGATGTTGAAGATTTATACTGCATTCCCACTAATAAACCGGATCTTACTCCAGTAAGAATCGGATGTGGGACTAAATTGTGATTATTATAATCCACTTATTTAAGGGCATTTTGTCTTCGAAATTCCTATATTTGGCTTGTAATTAGCAGCCTAGCCCACATCCTACTTGTCCCGTGGTCAGTAGCCTAACTTATGTTTCTAGTCCAACCCACTGTCAGAACTAGGTTGGCTCTGATATTATATAAAATAACATGGCCTAAAGTGCATTTAATGAGACAAATTCATCCCTTCGAAAGTGATTAATCTAAATCGAAGATCTATAGTCTATTCTCATTAATGACCGAATCTTACTCTATTAGATATTGTATGTGAAAATAAATTGGGGTTATCACACAAGATGACTGCCACAATGTTACTTTGATGTTTGTTGTCAGCCACATATCTACAAAGTACTGATTTGCTCATGTGGGTCAGTTTTTAGCTAGTTATTTAATGTAATTGTTATAAGTGCATCCTTAACATAATTTAGATACCTTTTCTCAAATAAAGTTATGAGGTAGCAAAATGTCTTGATATGTATATTGCAAAAAATGTTTGACTAATATGAAGTGGGAGCGAGTAATTACATGATCGCTTTATATTGATGTAGTAATTGCTTTCATTTTAAACGTGTTCTAATTTATTTGATTGCAAAGCAGTGAACAAATAGCAGCATAAATATGAAAGATAATGATCTAGAGATTGCTCAATGCAATCAGGATGGGATTTTTTCAGAATCTGAAAGACCTCAGACAAGAAAAGCATTGACCATTGGCAATGTAATCTGGATTCAAGTGGATAATGGTACATGGTGGCCAGCACAGGTATAACAGTTTCCGTCATTGTAAAACTAAGACAGTGAAGTTAGATCATGCACCTGCACCCTACATGTTGTTTAAAGCTATCTTTATCCTTACCTTCGCCCCCGTGCTATCTATTCTGTTCTGAGTAACTTTTTTTTCCTTGATGGAAACCATATGAGGTAAATTTTTCATCCTCAAATTTTATGAACAATATTTGAATGGGACAATGTATTTTCCAATTATGTGATTATCCTCACAGAGTTAACTACAAATACTTCTTACCAAGTTTTCTGACAGAATTTTTGCAACAATATTGTTTTTAGGTTGTAGAAGAAAGAGATGCAAATGGAAGGAAAAGAGCACAGAAGAAGAAAGTCGGAAAAGTATTTGTTCGGCTCTATGGAAGCTATGAATAGTCAGTTTTGTTTTTCCTGTTCTTTATTTTAGTTGGCAAATTTGTTTTCTCCATGAACTTATGATCTTTAATTTTGGTTGCAGCCTGCACGTGGATCCTTCAAAGTATACTTGTAGGTTTGAAAATGTGGGTTCCAATATTCACAAAGAATGCATAAAGAAATTAGCATCTGGTTTTTACCATGGAAAACTCTCATACTATTGTTATTACATAAACAATATGAGATTATTGCGGAGTGGATTTATGATAATTTATTGTGTTACATTTTTATAGCTTTCACAGCGCAGCTTTTGTGGACATATTGCAATAGCCAAAAACAATATCTTTTTTTCTTTAAACATATTTTCCTCTTTTCTTGGAAAAAATCCAATTCTTCATGGTCTGAGCCTTTCCCTGCACATGTGGGGGCCTTTGTGCATTGGTGTGTCCTTTTAGTGTCTATTCAAAGTGCCTGAGTATATCTTCCACGTTTTAGACCTGAGCAGTAGTGTCTTATGCGTTTCCATTAGAAATAGTTTTGTTTGCACTCACTTAGTTGCTAAGTCTCTCACTCTCTCTCTCTCTGTTTTTTTTCTCTCCTTTTCCATTTTGAAACATATATGGCAGGTACTTAAGCTGCACAATTACAATTGGAAAGATGTTTTTCTCAAATCATTGGCAAAAGTAATTCTTTCTACGACTCAATTGCATTTAATTTTTTGTTTAGAGGGCTGTATAATGTTGGATGTACCATGTAAAAACACCATAATGTTTCCTATTATCTTTTATTCTATTTTTCAAATCGTAGAAGTGTTAGCTAGTGCCTGGTGGTACAAAACTTTTTTGACTCACAACTAAATTAGTAGTAGATGAGGAGTGCTTAATTTATTCTTGTTTTCATGAATCTAGGAACTTTCTATGCTCAATTCTGAGGATGATAAAGCCTTTGAGGTTACAGGTAAGTAAATTTAATGATTCAATTATCTTCATCAAAATGAGAGTCTTATATTTCATCACCCGCTAGAGTTTAGCCTTCTGGACATGCATATAGTGCTAAAATTCATTCTCATTTCGTTGGTTTGTGTCACAATTTTAGAACCATGGTAGGCATGCCTGTAAAATTGATTCAAAATTTAAAATTTGAAGAAGTAAAGCACTAGACAAATACAGATAAATATAAACATGGGGAAAGGTGACATCCAATTACCCTTGCCACCATACTTTTATGTTAGACTGTTATTTTAGAATATGATCAAAATATCCACCGATGGGCCTAAATTGACCTTTTATTTTGTCCTTTTTTTTAAACCTTGAGGATATTCTAATGTTGCACACTACATAGTCTTGACAAATTTCTTTCTTTTAATATCTTTCTTTCTTTCTTTTTATGTTGTAAAAACTGTTTTCCTTGTTGTTGCCCTTCTTGCCTAGTTCTTGATTTTCTATATGGATTCCTACGTTCTTTATATCTTATAACCTTTGTGCAGCAATAAGACCAGAGTAGCTTGGGTTCTGGACTAGATTTAAGTTTTAGGTAGAACCGATGTCAATCATATTGCTGAGATCATCATTTTTTTAGTAGATTTTACTGCATGGTTCTTTCCTCCTTTAGTTAGTGAAATTGTGCTGCATCATTGATCTTATGAAATATTTCATATTTGGAGAAGAAGACACGGGTTCTAGCTCCTGTATTGACAATGGCCTGAAAGAGAAGCAAAGCAGGAATAAGCAGGTAACATGTCTTGACCATTTGCCTTTTGCAGTCTGGCACCGAATCTTTTTTTAAGAAATGGTTCATATGTCTAAGTGACTCGAGAATGTGAATGGTGAGCTGAAATATGGCACAGATAACCACAGATTTTAATATGTATGGGGATTGTAACTTTCAGTTGTAGGACACGAGTTTATTACTCGTTAAAGGTTAGAATAATTTCTGGCTTGTATAGGTTACCATCACACTCCAGCTTACCGAAGGAGAACATATATAATACTAAAAATAAGATATCTACAATGTTGCAACCAAGGAGATGACTTTTTAACTAAAATCGCCAGCTACACAAAAGAACATTCAAAGGCTAGAAATATGATTTTGATGTAACTTTGGGTACAAAGATGCCTAGGACGTTATTCTAGCAATATAGTTCCTGTTAAATTTATGATTTCTATCTTGCATAAATTGTTGATGTGGGAGGCTCCTTCATCTCGTATCTGAATTATCACCTTAAAAATGCTAATTGACTATAGAATTTTAGTAATCATGGTAGAAGTTTATTATAGTGACAGTTGCATATTGACATATTGCTCGTACATGCTCTTTGGTAACAAACTAGTTTCTCTAGAGTGCACTCTGATCCTGTCTGCCCATATTGGGGAGCAGTATCTTTCAGATAATATTAACACTAATGGAGACAACACTAATGGAGACCCGAGGACACCAAAAAGGAGGAAGATTCAGACAAAACTAGGAAAGGGCATATACCTTGTAAGCAAAGTTTCTTGTGAGAGATGTTCCCTGATTGCATCTTTTATTTTCGTAGAGCAGCTTAAGCCTAAATAAGACCGTTTGGTACGCAGAGTAGTCAGCCAACTGAACGATCAAGGCCAACAAAGATGATGCAAATGCTTGGCCTTGTGGCCCCAACTGATTCACCCTTCCGCAAGAATGGAACCAAGTGTACCATTTAATTTCAGTTATAAATTTAAGTTGAAGAGTCTATATTTCAGAAAATGCATTAACGAGTTGAAAAACTCCTTGTGATGAACTAATTGTTCTGTTTACGGGGTTAACAGACCTCAATTTTCATGTTCATGTTGGAAAGAAGTTGCATTTTGTGGCCGGTTTAGCATTACCCGTTTTTGAATGATCTCCAATTGCTCACTCGAGTTATTTATCTGTAACGCACAATTCTCTGGTTTCCCGCTGCAATCTTCTTGTGATATTCTTGTGTACATAGTTTGAAAGTACGATTATGATTGAAGAACATTCGTAGTGTTGCTTTTGGCAAGCGAAGATTTGAGTATAATTAGCGACCGGATCAGCTCCCATCTTATGTCTGACCTCTGATTCCATGACTATTGTGGATGATTGGCAGCTTAGATGTCAACTAAACTCTTCTTTCACTGTCCCACTGCCGTGGCTTCTATTAGCTATAATTTGGTAGAAATGCATTGTCGTTCTTAAAGGAGGAAGGACAACAAATTGTTTGAAATTGTCATTTGTAATTATATAAATTTTAATTTAAGATCTGTCTTTGATACTTTTTAGGTATGAAAATTTTTAGCTACGTCCTACTTTTTTGCGCACTATTTTGATTTGGTCAATGTGGAGCCTACTTGGATTCTACTAACCATTTCAGTGAGCAGAACAAGTTAACTCTATTTTCAAGGATTCACGTACTCAGTTGACATCACAATACAAAACCCGGTTGACACAACACGAAACACATATAAAATTGGTTGACTCCTATGGTGGAACCCGGGTGCTAGAACTAAAAAAATCAACTTATACAAAATTATATCTTTCATTATTTATTAACTATGTTTTTGTAGACCTATTTGGCAGTCTTTGTAAAACCCAATTGGTAGAACCTAAAAATTGATATACACAAAATTTTATCTTCTATGTTATGAAAAACATACTTCAAACCCATCACGTTCATCCATTTCCTCTCCTCTAAAGAATCACATAAAGAAAAAAACTCTGTTGGCTAGAAAAAAAATTTGGTTGACCTCGTGTTATGAAACCCGGTTGGAGGAAAGGGAGGAAGGTGAATTTCGTTAACCTAAGTACTTGGTTGGGCTCACGTTGTGAAACCCGATTAGCGTAGCATAAAAAACACGCTCATTAACTCAAGTACTCTATTAGCCTCACATTGTGCACATAATTAATAAAACATAAAAAACACACTTACAGCTAGGGCTGTTAATTTAGTGAGCCAACTCGTGAGTATTTGGCGTTCAATTCGGTTCGACTCGATTCGAAACTCGATATTTAAATGTTCAAACTCGAACTCGACTCGAACTCGAATCCTACGAGCCGAGCTTGAACAAGGGCGTGTTCGATTTGACTAGACTCGGTTATAACTTGAATTCGACTCGTAGCTCGACTCGAACTTGACTCGATAAAATAATATAATAATATCGTTTTTATATTATATATATATATATATATATAATATACTAATAAGTTTAATTATAACTAGTTATTTTATTTATCTACAATAAACTAGTAAAGAAGTGAGATAATTGAAATAGTAGGTATTCAAGTCCTTAACTTTTGAAGAAGGTTGTAGGTTCAAATCACGCCAATGTATGAAAAAATTAAATAGTTTAAGTTTATTTGAGTCGGGTCAAGCTCGAACTTGTATGTTCAAAACTCGTTCGATTTCGAGTCAAGTTTGAACTTCGAACTATTCGAGCACAGGTCGAGCTTGGCTTGCTCGCTCATTTAGTACCCCTACTTATCACCCCTACTTACCACCACTTGAAACCCAATTAGCAGAATACGAAAAATACACTTGCAACAGCATATTTTATTAACTCAAGTACCTAGTTAGTTTCACATTGTGAACCCGGTTAGCAAAACATAAAAAACGCACATATAGTCGCATATTTGATTAACCCAAATACTAGGTTGGCTTCCTATTGTAAAACCGAATTGGTGAAATACAAGAAACACATTTATAGTCCAGTTGTTTGTTAAGCCAAATATCAAGGTGGATATAGAAGAAATTTTTTATTATATTACTTAAGTTGTGGCTAAAACCCAGGTATTAAAACTCAAAAAACCCACTTACACAAAATTATATCTTCCATCATATGTTTACTACATTCTTGTATACCCAGTTGGAGCCACTTATAAAGCCCGACTCATAGAAACAAAAAAACCCGAATACACAAAAATTTATCTTCTATCTTATGAATAATATATTTATAGCCCATCAAGCTCATTCCTTTCTTCTCTTCAAGAGAATCACATACGGAGAAAACTCGGTTGACTAAAAAAGAAACATTGTTAGCTTCACGTTATGTATTTTTATTGTCCCACTACCTAAGTTCATACTACAAGTCAACCAGGTGCTTGGGTTAACAAAGTACACAACTTTAAATGTGTTTTTCTGTTCTGCCAACCAAGTTTATAATATGATTTAATCAAGTACTTAAGTTAACAAAGTATTGTAAGTGTACTTTTCATGTCCTACAAATCAGACTCATAATATGAGTCACCCGAGTATTCAGGTTAATAAAATACACAATTGTAAGTGTGTTTTCATCATCTGCCAACTGAGTTTATAATACGAGTCAATTGAGTACTTGGACTATAAAATCTAAATATTTTAATGGTTTTTTTTAATGGTTGAGTTAGGCGGGCTAGCTATTTTGGTTATCCAGTAGTGAGGTTTTTGTGGAGATTAGGTAGACTCGATCTTATGAGTGGATTAGGACTGTTAGGCGTTAGAGGATGTGTGAAAGATTTTAAGAGAGTTAGGCACTAGACCCCTTTGGGTAAGTCTTCACGTTTTTCACCATCATCATGTCTTCTTCTCCTCTCCCTCTGTTCTGGCATCAACTTCCTCTACTCCTCTACCTTTTCTTTTGTTTGGTATCCTCTCTTCCCTCTCATTGTTTCTTTTTTTATCTCTTCATACATTAATCTCTTTATTTTTGTTTATTTTTTTTAATCGTAAAGATGTCTTTATTTTTTTTCTTGTTCAATGTGCATGTTCATCATGTGGGTGTATGATTTCTTATTCTTACACATCTTTACATGAATTTTTGGGTGGAAAACTATACCTACTTTTTTTATTGACGTTCTGTCTTATTTTATTTTTCTACTTTTCATTGTTTTGTGAATTAAATAGATCATCGTGCTTAGTGTTTATTAGTAATATTATTAATTTCCTTATTTGTAATTAATTACTATTAATATTATTACTATTTTGTATTATGATAAGTATTATTTGCGTTAATTCATGATTTGTGTTGTATTTAAATTAATATTGGCATATATTGAATATTGATTATGGTAATCTCATTTCTTTTATTACACTTATATTTGATAAATTGCTAATATCTAATTATAATGTAATTAATTATTACTTGTCATCATTTTAGCTTGTTAACCTCTAGATCTTCATCCATGATAAAATTAAAAATTAATCAACAAACTAGTTTGTATGATTTGTGTTTTTCTACATGCCTGAATAGTTGGTCACAAGTTAATTTGACCATGTAACACCCGCTTCAGTTCACCTGCGAACCGATCGGAAAGTGTCACCGACGACCGAACCTTTAGTTAATCTACTAGATTCGGTTAAGCCGATTTGGATCTACCCTCGGTGTCTTAAGACCGAAATGTAAACATGAAAGAAATGGATGATATGCTTGGGTTCTAATGTGGTCCTACATGCATGCTATGATATGCAAACAAAAGCAAGACGAAAGCAATAAATAAAAATTCTAAGGGAAAATATCTATTTCTATAGAAAAAATAGACAAAGTTTTTCCTAAAAGTGCAATAAAGGTCAACCTCTCTACAGCAAGGATATATATATATACATATTTACAAACTATGTAAAACACGACAATCCATCATCGCATACCATCATCATCACTTTCATTTACACCTAAGCCGAGTCCGAGCTCCAAGGCTCCTTGTTCATTCATATTTATCTATTTACTTCATAAGCAGATTAGCAAAATATAACGCAATGAAATCTTCATTCAAACAACATTAACACAATCATTAAACATTACACATGACAAGTACATGTGTGCGTGGTTCTGTGCTACTCCTTCGCAGTCCTGACAGCTCTCAATTATTGTGATCCTCACCTACATATAGTAGAAAAACGTTAGCAACAGTTGTCACTAGTTCGAAATTAACTAATATCAAACTGGCACAGTAGAGCTAGCCCTCCTGTTGAATAAAAATAACATATACTTCCTCCTGAACTCTCACAAGGGCACTAATGGGTGTTGTCGCTCTCGAGTCGATAGCGTCCCCTTTCCATATCATTCTCTTGTCTCGTCTATTTCATCTATCGCTTCTCGCATCAATTCATTCTCTTTCATCTCAGCCTCTACATCCTCCATATTACTCTTGGCCTTGAGCACGAAGGCCAAATACTCTCAGGCAGTCGCCGTCAGTACCCTTTGAACCACAAGTCTAGACATGCATTGTACTTAACAGTACTCGTAAACCTCCACGTTCTCCGGGTCTGAGGAACTCAAACACGGAGTTGTCAGCATCTCTCGGGAATGGAGTTGTCCAGAGCCCGTTTTGACAG
>JAVDBV010011390.1:0-17896 GCA_032619315.1 Piper longum
TCTTTTGAGGTGGAACGAGCTAAGGTGGTCATGGCGGGGCTGCCGGCGGAGAACTATCCCGTGGGCTTCAGGTTCCAGCCGACGGACGAAGAGCTCATTAGCCACTACCTCCGACGCAAGATAAATGGCGAAGAGGGCGATATCGAGGTGATTCCGGAGGTGGATGTTTGCCGCTGCGAGCCCTGGGACTTGCCCAGTACGTTTCTTTGTTCTTGGAGAAACTTGATGCTTTTTGATCCTTTTGTTGTTGTATCGATGAGTGTTCTGAATTGAAATGTATATCTAGAAAGAAAAAAATTGGTGGTTTGAGCGGTTTGAGTTGAGTTCGGATTTGAAGAAATTTGATGCTTTTTGGTTGGTATTGAGCGACTCAGCGTTGCATATATTGTTTTTTTTGGGGGTGTTTTGGTTGGCGAAAGTCAATGCTTTTTGACGTTTTGAATAGGATTAAGGGGTGTTTGGAGTTTGGGTTGATTTTTTATCTTTGTTGGGAAGGTAAATCGGTGATCAGGAACGGTGATCCGGAGTGGTTCTTCTTCTCGCCGTGCGATAAGAAGTATCCAAACGGGCATCGGTCCAACAGGGCGACGGAGAAAGGGTATTGGAAGGCCACTGGGAAGGATAGGTGTATTAAGGTGCGGCTAAATGTGATTGGGATGAAGAAGACGCTCGTCTTCCACCTTGGGAGGGCCCCGAATGGTGAGCGCACTCCATGGATCATGCACGAATATCGCGCTACTGAGAAGGACCTTGATGGCACTGGGCCAGGGCAGGTACAACCCTTGTAATTTTTTAATGTTATTATTATTATTTTTTTACCCTTAGTAAATACATGTTTTTCACTTTGCATTTTTGTAATGTGGGAAATGGTACGTGGTAGACTGAAAATAATTTTGGTGGAGGTCGTCTGAAAGGATAAGAAATTTCAGATTTTGATGTGATTTTTGATGTTTGAGCTTTGATATAGTTCGGGATAGAGTAGTAGAAGAAGCTGTTTGATTGGGTGTTGTAGATGTTGTACATGTTCATTCATTTATGGTTTTAGAGAATCAACTGCTTGGGTGTTGTATATGTTTATTTATGATAGAGAGAATCAACTGAAGTGGTGTGGTGCCATTTGCACTCATGTTTTAGAATGAGTGATTTATAGCATGATGCATCTATTTGTACTTTCAAATGTATGATTGTTTGTTGTTTATAAGTGAATATATTTCTGTCTGATCCACTTTTTAAATGCTGCTTTTACTCATATTTTCTTGCATTATCTTTTACTGAAATTTAGTTGGCTATGTGTAGAGTGCCTTTGTTCTTTGTCGTCTCTTTCATAAGCCTGATGAGAGAGCGGGGAGTCCTACTAGTGAGGCCATGCATGAGAGAAATGTGAACTCCAATTGTGATGAGGTTGATCCAGCCGGCTTATCTCCTCCTGTAATTAAATCATCTCCCAGTGGTACTCAACAACACCTTGGAGGTGCTAATGAAAAACCATCTCTAGTGAACCCAGCAATTTCTGGTCTAGACGTGAAAAATGAGCTTCCTTCTCCTGTCATCATTGAAACTCAGCAAAATGCGGACATTGGTAAGTGGTTGGATGACACTGTTGACTTGACGGTCTCCTGCCCTTGGATGGCTGAACTGAACAATAGCGATAGCAATATCGTTCCAGACCTTGGAGATCATGGAGCGGGTGCAACAGTTACAGAGGTAAACCGTTCTTGTGGTTGATAAAAAAATGTACAACTTTAGTTTCTTTTTCTAATGATCAGAAGTGGTTAGCCCAATGATATTTATCTGGCAGCTACTTATTTTTGAATTGTGATATTTTCTATCAATTTGGCTATACTGATTAAATCACTTTCAAGCTTCATCTGCTGACATGCTAATTTGTTCTCCTCTTAAAAATTTATGTGCCCTTTTCTCATTGCATTCACCTTTTGTTGTACTGTCCATCTTTCTGTTTTTTAATGTTCCATATCATAATTTGTTTTTTTGTTGATTCTTGATGGGTTTGAACCAGTATAAGTTCAATTTAAACCACGGCATCTAATTGAAGTCTGAAAGATGTATTGTCTTGCAAGGATCCTGATCTTGTTATCGGCAAACTTCTCTACTTTTCATTGATATGGATTCAATCGGTGACTTTTTGTATGATACATGTTTAGCATGCGCTCAATGAATTTTTGGAAGTTGTTCCTGTTGTTGGATAATGATATATGCACGATAAACTCACAATGATTTTTTTTATTGTCTTTTGATTTCTGCTGATTTAGCTGTGTACCTTAATGCAGGTGCTCGGAGATTTAGGAATGAATGATCCACTGGCACCCATTCCAATTTGTAATAATGACGTGATGCATATGACCACTGACATTGTGTTTGGGCATCCTTTTGTGGATCTCCCATTCTATGATAATTTTGGTGGGGCGCAAATGGTTGATGGTACTAGTTTCCCTGATGAAGATGCTTGCATTAGGGAGTTTCTGGATGGGATCCTTAGAAATGATCAAGATGATTACTTGTGTGATGAAATACCTGGTCAAGTGAAATTTGCTGCTCCAGAAGCATGTCAAATTTCGCAGTCTGCTCCAATGGAATGCAGGTCTACAAAGGATAGCGGTTCTTCCAGTTGCAATGTGGAAAGACCTGCAGAACTTGTCCAGGTATGTTGTGCTCTTATTCTCAATTCTTTTGATTTACAGATCATTCTTGTTTGATTTCTCATTTCCATGTTTATTTCTGCAATATGATCAGTTTGATGGAGACATGGTTGGCATGGACGCGTTTGTGATGCCTACTGAAATCAAACCCTTTGATCCTGATGTGGAATCGACACAGAATTTGTTTTACAGCAATCCAGATAAGATCGGTCAAAATACTTCTGCCCTCTGCATTGATAATGTGGTCAGCACTGGGATTGTGATACGAGCCAGGCAGCAAAACATTACGAAGTCTGGATGTGTGGAGCAGGGCCTTGCCGCCAAAAGAATTCGTTTGCAGACTCCCTTCAACACAAGTACTGGCCCTAGTATTTGTTTGTGTCATAGAACCAACGAACAGACCTCTGAAATGTTGCAACTCTCCGCTCATTTGATTTCTTCCGGGGAAAGTAGGACAAGCTTTGAGGACCATGGTCATGATTCTCTATTGGCGGAGTCAGAGGTTTGTATTCATTACATAAATCTTTTAGTTTTCATGTCAGTGGTCCATTGGAAGTTTTCCTTGTGGCTTCTTCCACTTAATAGATACAATTTTCTGAATCTGCTGAATGAAAAGGTGGTTTTAGTGTCAAGGAAACATTACTTGTACCTTGCATAGGAAGATTTTTATTCTTGTGTCTATTTGTGTATATATTACATATTCTATATGGCAGTGAGTGAAATGCCTGCCAGACTGAGACAGTCAGGCTCAATATTGTAAGTCATGTTACAATTGATCATCCTATCTATAGCGTGTAGGATATACATAGTTTGAGTCACACAAGAAAATCTTCCTATACAAAGTTTGAGTTATATCTAACCTTGGAAAAAGATTTCAGCATTAGGAGTTGATAAGATGGGCTGTTGCATACCAATTTGATGGCACCATTCTAAGATTGAAGTAGATAAGACTTTTTAGATAATCATGAGCACCATCCTTGGTACAAGCATTTTATTTTGTGGCAACTTTATTGCAGGAAGGAGAGGATGTCCTAAGTACTAGCTACTCGATAGCATCCACACCTGTATTATCAGATAAAGTAGTACATTGGGAAATTCATGGTAAGCTGTTACATCCTTTAGTATTGATCTATGATATTTAGCTTCTCTTGTGTTACTTTTAAGTTTAACCATGAATGAGATAATTTATTTGCAGACGGCACATCTGAAATGCGGGCACCTTCAATATCCGCGAAAGATGTTGACAGATCTTTTCTTGAACAAAAAGAGACCATCACTGCAAAGTTGGCTTTTGCGGCAAATCCAAGGTTACGAGTGAAGCAAAATAAGAACGAGTATGGCTCAGCAATGGAGGTAAAGCCACCAAAGCGCAGGCGGAGTCTTTCAAAGATCTGTTATCAAGTTTGTGCTGGTCTTCGCCTTGCCATGCCCTTACTTGATTTTGGGGTATGGAGGTGCATCCAATCCTGATGCAACTTTATGAATTATATGTAGTAGGTGAAATTTAGGTAAATCTTTTATGTATTTGTGTCTTAGGGGCTAGCACTGTACAGCTAGTGGCTTAAAGATTTGTGCTCAGTCCGGCAGGGCTCCTCCATCTGTTTTTTTTTTATCACTTTGGAGCCATTTTTGATGTATGCGAAAAAGGTATCTTCTTGGTTGTATTCTTGGAAATATATTTAGTTGTATGTATATGAAGACTAGATTGTTCGTTTAGTTAAGCTATATATCTGGTGCAAAAAAGTCATGCTTCTCTTTGCTTTGTGTTTTCATCTGTCGACTATGTCAGCAGTTTGTAACCGGTTTTCGAATTCACTCACATTGCATTGCATGCTCGGTCGTAATAATGACTCTTGGTAGGGGTGGTTTTTTCTCTTTTTTTCAATTTTCTCTTCCCACCTCCCCTGCCCGCGCCCCCCCACCCACGCTCCCCCCCAATGCAGGGCGGGTTGACGTTGCAGTCGGGTGGAATGTCCTTCCCATTGTGCTGTGCTATTGACTACAGAAGTGTTGACTGGTAAGTGTCAATGATGATATAATCATGCATGCTGATGTTTTGGAGTATATTTCCTGAACCCAGTTGGCTGATATCTGTAACTCTGACAAGCAGGTTCAAGAATGCGGATGCCATGCATTTATTCTTCTCAATGTAAGGAATAATTTGATTACATCCATATATACTTAAGCCATCCTTGCATGCTCAATGATTAATATCTTCCCACAAAACCAGCATATCAGTGTACCTGTCTGCATGAGTTATTTGCTCTCACTCACAACGCAACTCTCTAATTCCTCAAACCTTGCCATTGCATATCTCTAGCTAGTTGGTACAAAAGAATAGGATTCTTGAATGCTGCTTGTGATGAATCGGGACCAGCAACTCCCAACATCATAATCCAATCTACCCACATGCAAGCCCTTATCTATTCACTTATCAGTGTCATACACAAAGAGCTAGAGAATCAAATATTTGGAACTTGTGCTCTCATTTTGTTGATAACAGCGCACTGCCACTCCCTTTCTCTGAGCTACTTTTCTTTACATCGGTTGTGTAACTGTTTCTTTACAAGTGTTATATTGCCATCATTTATATATCACCACATGAGAAAACAAAGCCAAAAAACACATGAAATATAGAAACAAAGGCATAAGATGAGCATAAATAAATACAGATATAGTTTGTGGCACAAAATAGCGAGAGGTATAATTATAGAAAATTACGCATATATATAGAGTTAGATGAATAATGTCAACTCATTCATTTTATTACATATAATCATTTGGTTGGATCGAGAAAATTTCCATATCATATCAATATTTAATCTTTAGCTAGCTTACATTTATAAAAGAGATGCATATGATCTACCACTAATTTGAGCAGCGTCATTGAAGTATACGTAATTAAACTCCTAATCCTGGTAACCGTCATGAATAAGCTTGAGTAACAAATTTTAAGGCATGTTTATGTCATTGAGAGACAATGAATATTATCGATAACTCTTAGTAACCGTGGATTTAATCTAATAACAAATCCAATCATCGTGTAAAGTGTAAACAATAGAAGAAAAAAGGACGTTCTAACAAAGCTTAACTGCGTGTTATTTGTTTAATTTGCATGGATCAATTAGTGAACTTAATTCAAAGACATTACACTGATCAAGGTGATTGGGCAGCAAGTTAAGTTAAATCTAAGTTTTTGTTATGAGGAATTCATAGTTAGATTGACCAACTTGATCACTTCTCTTTTTTAATTACCAGCTTATATAGATAATAATACTGGTGTTGGTGTTGCCTCAATTAGCCACACAATTTGTCGGTCGGTCCGAAGTTGGCCCGAATTGGTGTCATCTCGAACCTCACCAAGACATGTTGCCTCCGCATGTAGTGAGGGGGAGATGATTCGGGTGTTGTGATGTGTGAAGGGGAGAATTGTTGGGTTAATCCCACATCCCATTTGGAGGCAACCGGTGACTTGTATATATGCTAATGGGAAAGCCTTAATTCTTAAGCTAGCTTTTGGATTAAAAGATGCCCATGAACCTGTTGCAAGTCACTTTTTGGGCCCAGATGGCCCAACAAATACATCATGAATGGAATTGTTAATTACTAACTTACAATTATTTCTGAATATGCGTTGAAAAATGAAAATTTCAATTCTGAATTCTTTCTAGTCAAGGAACGTTATTAAGAACAATATATACAAATGTTTTTAGTTACGCACGTTGTACATTATATATTTCACATATAAGAATCCTGCTAGCTACTTACTATATAATCCAGACATTCCGGCAAGTAAATTTCTCTTCTAAACAGCTTAACAAAAACCAGCAAGGTGCCTTCTACTATCAAATCGAAGCAACCATTTAAGTCATTCCTTAGCCATCACTTCATTTCCGAAGTTTGCTGGCATCAACAAATTGATAAAACAAGAATTGAAGCAAATTAATGAAACAGTTTATTCATGTTAACTTCCAAGATAAGCTTGAATTCACCTCCTTTCATTTTTTAAAAATATTTGGTTGAAACACTTCTCCAGAATTTCAAGCCTCTGGGTGGTTTATTGAAATTTTTAATCCAATAATATTATTCGAGCAAATTAAAGGGCCCGCGGAATTAAGCCTCATTCATGAAAGAACTTTTTTTTCTCTCTAATATATGCAATGATTTATCACTAATATTTTAATTAGGTTAATTTTTCGTTGAGAAAAAGTAAATTTTAAACATGGCATCCAAACACTAAAATTGCGCTGGCTGGAAGGTTATCCAACCAAATCCATGAAGAGCTCCAATATCCATGCCCATTAACTTTCTTTCTTGCTTAAATTGCTGATCTCACCTTTATATACATTTACCTGTTTCAACTTATTATATATATCATGTGTTGATATAAATCGTTTACGATCTCAATTGGTATGTAATAATCACATGATGGAACATGCATGGACATTTTCATCGTTGAACATGGCGGCTGTATTATCGTCTACAATGGTGGTGAATACAGGGTCTGGGAAGTATCCTTGGACGTTTGAATTGTAGCCATGGCGGTAGTAGTTGTAAGTAGAGGTGAATGTGGAGTCCTCAAGATATTGAATTGCAAAAGGGTGGTATTCCGCATCATATGGGTAAGGCCAGAACTCGGCCTTCCTTCCTGTGCGCCTCACCATCTTCAAAACCTTGTTCTGATCCACATACCCTGTCACTGTTACCTTCTGCTTGTCCATATCAATCTCCACACTATCAACTCCTGCAATTCATTCGAAAAAAATTTCAAAAACCAACTTACGAATAGCAATCATTAGATGAAACCCATGAATTAAACCAATCAAATTGATCTTACTTACCATCTAGCTTGGATATCGCCTTTCGGACTCTTTTTTCGCATCCTTCACAGTCCATATGAACACCGAGTTCCACAATCTGATGAAAGGGAGGGTTGAAATGAATGATGAACATAAATTAAGTATATGGTTTTCATGTAATAGATTGAGATGACCATATTGGTCATGACATGAGCACTTGAAGTGAACTTACAGACATAGCATCTGGCATAGTTCTCTCCCCAAAGCAACCCCACATTGTAGTAATTTGTATGTGGGATAATGTGGATGGGAGAATAGTATAAGATGATAAACAGGGATGGGAGAAGCTCCATTGCTTATATACAGAGAGCAGAGAAGAGAGGTGAATATTAGCAAGGGAATAGGTGCATGGAAAAGGGTGGGAAATAAGAAGTACGCGCTTTTGGGTCCCTAGAATATGTCCGTGGTATCTTATAACGAAAGCAACATGTAATATATTTTGTGCATTGCCAACGGGAGAATCTTGTCACAACATCGTCTTCAATTCTTCATAAACGTAGTAAAACATTAGCTTTCATTACAAGCAACCACGTAATTGGTCATGTTAGTGTTCCAGCTGCGTATTGATTTGACAAAGGAGAAATGAAATGGTAATTTGTTGGTATGTATGTATGTTTGGGTTTCCGTATCTTCCCAAGCAAACCTATGAGACATCGGATGTCATTTGCAAGGCATTGGGACCGTGATTTGATAATAAATTTCTAAACTCTTGTTGTATACGTATGGCGTTGAGTCTACGCTAGAAATTAACGTAGAATTTTTCTTTTTTACCACAAGATTATAACGAAATGAACAGGAAAGTAATGAACGCCGATATTGATAAATATAGTCAAGAAGTCTTACACGTAATACGAGCTTATAAGAGATTTCTTGTTCATTTCGTTGTATACCTCTCGCAATAGATCAGTACTATAATTGTAATTTCCTTGCATCATTAATATGCTCATACTTATAATCACCGTGTTGTATATATGCACATTCTGATGATTCGCAAGTATTTGTTTGTTAAATGTATTATATGCTGATTAATTATGAAGTAATTGATCGAAGAATATTGAACCATCAAAACAGCATTAGAGATCTTGGCCCGTGGTGTGGATTTGGTGAGAGGTGTATTAGGGGTTGAACTGTTCAATGCCTCGTGGAAACGGTCGTGTAAGGTTGGTGTTATGTGTATGTTGGGTAAATCCGCAGGTGTGGGGGATTGCCTTGAAAAAAAAAAATTGCAGCCCTTCTAATTTTTGACTGGGACGTTATTGTTTAGCACAGTTCCAATGGAACTTCACAACAATATAGTTGGCTGATGGCGAATTACTTGTTGGGTGAAAAAAAAATGGTTCCTGTCTAAAACTCAAGACACAGTCAAAGGGACTATTTCCTATTCATATTAGCGATGTAAACAAGTCAAGCCTACTCGCAAGCATTTTATGTTCAGTTCGATTAAGTTTAAATTCATGTTTGTTAATTTTGTGCTCGAAAAAAATACTCGGCTCGAGATGAATAACTCATTAAATAATGAACTCATCTTGAGCTAAGGAGTGTTTGGCTTAGTTTTGCTCGAAATTCAAGTTCAATGTATTTAAACTCAAAAAAAATTAGCTCGACTTGGCTCATCAATACTATTGAGGTCGTATTGAACTTATATATTATTGAAAAGAAAATTTTGGTCCTATATAAGTTGAACACAAGCCAAGTACCAACATTTGTTTAACTCGAGCTCGATTTGAAAAATTGTGAGCCAAACACGAGCCAAACTCAAATACTATAAATTTTGGACAAACTCTACTCGACTCATAATGCATCAAAATTCGTCAAACACTCAAACAAGCTCAAACATGCTTGCTAAAAATCAAGCCAAATTAAAAAACATCTATACTCGGCTCGCTCGGCTCAACTCGGCTTGTTTACACTCCCTAATTCATATGAATTGTTTCAACATCTTCACAAAAAGATTATGAGAACGATGTCTTTTTTATTTTTTATTTTTTTTGGTTTTAAAACCCTATCGAAATTTCTCCATGGTTTTAGTTTGACAAAAAGGGATGTGGGGTTACCAGCTTTGGGTGGGAGTTGGGAATCAACAACCTGAGCGGATGAAGCCGTCTTCCTCCCTCCCATCTTGGATTCCAAACTCAAACGCTACTATGAGTTCGTTTGGAGAAACAAAACCTAACAAGATCGTCAAGCTAGATTACAATTGAAAAACAAAACAATAATTTGAATTTCATATCAATAACAAAAAACAACTTGTTTTCAGACCATTCCCCTTTTCAAGTTCCCTCCAAGAATCGACCAAGTCAAGTAACCTTATTACCCGTTACTCATACCCAACTACTATCCGATTCCTATTATTAACTTATAACTATAACTAAATTCTCTTCAGATCGCCTTCTTTACTCTTTGTCGTTCCACTTGTGTAACAGCTGCCTCTAGGGGTGTAAACGAGCCGAGCCGAGCCGAACCGAGCAGGGGTGTATTTGAGTTTGGCTCATTATAAAACGAGCTGAGCCGAACTATAATGTAAATGAGCCAAGCTTTAATGTAAACGAGCCGAGCCGAGCCTGTTCAAAATTTATGGTGTTTGGGCTTGGTTCGAGCCGAGCTCCAGCCGAACTCGAGCTTAGCGAATATTTATGTGCTCAACTTATATAAGATCAAAAAATTTTTTGAACACTATATAAGTTCAATATGACCTTAATAGTATTTACGAGACGAGACGAGCCGAACATTTTTTCGAGTTTGAACACATCGAGTTCGAGTTTCGAGCCGAGTCGAACCGAATACTCCTTTGCTCAAGCGTTGTTCATTGTTCAACGAGCTTATCTATTTCAAGCAGAGTATTTTTTCGAGCACAAAATTAACGAGCACGAGCACGAGAACGAGCCGAACTCAAAAAGCTCGGTGGGCTCTATTATTATGTAAATCTTAATGTAGGGTCTATGTCCACCGGCTGCTATTGGTTTAGGTGGGCTCTATTTTTCTCATCTTAAACGGCGTATTTAGTCATTGGTAGACAACTAAACACCGAGTTTATGAAAATTAGTTTGGTGAGAAAAATATGGTTTATGTGAATTAATATACAGCTTGCTAAGTGTGTTTATTATAGCAAGAAATACAAAGAATCTGGAACCTCACCCTAAAAAGAGCCAATTTGGATTGTGAAAAAAGAAAGAAACATTTTGCTTGTTTGGTTTGAAAGAAAATGTGAGAAAAGAAGTTTGTTTTGTGGAAATTTTTTTCACAAATTATTTTCCTATAAAAATGTTAGAAAATGATGGGAAGTGAAAATAATGATTGACAAATTTTTTTCTTTCTAACCAAACACATTAGAGAAAATGATTAGAAAATTAATATTTTTTCTTTTCTTTCCTTTCTTTATACAACGCTTTTCTTTTTCTTTCTCTCATAATCTATAAAGCCATTTAAAAAAAAACACAAACAAACTTCATTACTTCTTGGCCAAAATACAATGACGAGCACGGGCAACTAGCTCACGAGCAATTTGATTCCAAGATCTACTTATCCAGCATATATTTGCATCAAGCTTTGCAAAAATATTATAGCATTGCTCAGCTAGAGATAAGTTTAGCCAAGTTATACAGTTATCTATACTCTTACAAAAGTTTACTACGTTTATAGAATCATAGAGGAATAAAATGGGAACAAAACATGCACGGTGTCGTGAGCCTTTAGGAACTCTGATTCTTCTGAATTTCCTCCACTATCTTGTGCTCCTCATTCTGAAAAGACTAGAGATCCATTAGAGTTATAAATGATAATTCCCCAAGACACGATGCCATTATGAAACCCCCCATCAAATAAACTATAAACACAGGATTGAAACATTGGGAACCTCCCTAAAGATGTAATGTTGAAGACATCTTTGGAAGATTATAAAATTGACGACGTCCATTTGCATGTATATGATAAATAAAGAATTTTCTATTTATCTTGGGAATCATACCATGAATGCTTGTATTATTGCCTGTGTGAAATAGAGTATCATTTTGTCTCTTCCATATTTCCTCATAAATAATCATCAGCTTAGATGCATAAAATCACTATTAGCATTTCTTCCTATGGAGGTCTGGAGTTTACAAAAACGATCTTCTAAAGAATAACATGACAAGAGCTCTAGTTTAAGACCAATGCAAGCAAAGATTATGGATCTAGTAACATCACATTCATAAAATAAGTAAATAGACGATTCTTCAGCCATCTTGCACAATAAATAAAGAGATGAGTCAATGCTGATGGATCTCTTTGTTGAAATATATACTTGTTTTAAACTCAAGTTTATATAAAACTCAATTCAAAATAAAGAAGCCTAATTCAAAGAATCTTCTAATATTTTACACATGATCAATTACAAGTTAGTGGTTGGTGAGATTCTTGAAAGTTTGTGGTCAATGTTAGGTATGTGTTTGTTAGATGTGTTTTGTGGTCAATGTTAGGCATGTCTTAGGTGTGTTTTGTTGCTTGTATTAATCTTGAGTTAGTATAAATACCCCCTCTCATTGTGTGTTGTAAACAAGGAAGAATAAGAGAGAAAGCAAGAAGCAAAGTTTCTACAATGTAAGAATTCAGAATTGAGTTTGAAGAGGTTGTTTGGAGAAGAAAATGAGAGTTTGTGTTTTTGTATTTAATAAGAGTATTTTCTTATCAACAAAGTTGTGGTTTTGTATTTGATAAGAATATTTTCTTGTCAACACTCTTAAGGATAATATCCCTCGTTAGAAGACAATTATGTATAATTTTCCAACCTAGAAGTAAATGTTGGCGATGCATTTTTAACTTCCACCATGTTTTCCAGCTGAAACCATTAGCAAAATCTCTGGCTCTCCTATTGAATAGATGATTATATATTCCTTTAACAGAGAATTTACCAGTTCTAATATTACACCAGAGTAATTTAACTTCAATATGTGAGTGTGGGCCTCCAACTTAAATGAGCTTGGACTTCTATGCGATTATGTACTGAGTAACCGGCTCATCAAATGAACGGCTCACTAAATGGGCCTTTCTGACTTACAAGGTTTTAGGATAAATTTTTTGTGTATAAAAAAGACCTTAACCTGCAAACTTGGGGTAATGTCCTGGCTATTTGAAGAACTTGGAACATCCCAGAGGACAAGGGCAACATTAAGATGCTAAAAGCATAATCAAGAAACAAGCAAGAAAGGTAGTTTGAAGCAATATGACCGATCAAATGCAAACAATGACAAATTACAAGCGAAGCAAAGAGAACAAGAACTACGCATTGAGGCACAAGCTGAGAACAACGCTGTGTTGTTAGTTATAATATCCATCATAAATTAATTAGGATTTCCCTCAAGAATTGTTTACATATAGTTCATGCCCGTATTGGGCTTCGCAGCTTAGATGATGCGATATCCTGTCTCTTCCTCAGTTAACTCATCCCTCAAATAAAATCTTGCATGGTGGCTCCAAGAAATTATGCTCAGGACATCAGTTATTGGACATGTTAAGGGATATAGTTACCTTGATTTGGATTGATGATTAGCTTAATAAATTTATGAAATTAAAGTATATAGTTTTTTTTTTATTGTTTGGGGGAGTGTAGTTATATATTTGATCACTGAAGCCTAGTGCTTAAAATATTACAAGCTTTTGTAGTTTGTGGATGCCACCTTTTGGTTACAACATGGTCGCCAATTGCTAGCTTCCTTTTTTGCTTGTTACAATAAGCATTCATGTCCGCACCCATCACAATACCAACTAAAAAAACTCATTTTGCAAGATTGCCAGAGCCAGCTTGACAAGCTTGATTTGAGTCGAGATAGAGCTCTTCCGCTTGTTGAGAGAGGAGAAATTTATAATTAAATGGTGTTAAGATCAACCGTTCATCATTTAATGATGACTTATACAGATTTTAGAATATAATAATATTTTTTACTTAATATCATGAGTACTTTGTATTTTAGGTTGGGTTGGGGACCTAAGGTTAGGTATGATTTATCTTTTTAAATAAAAACTAAATCAAACCGCTTTTTTTAACAATTTTATTATCAAATATTTTTTAAAATGTAGTAAAATATGGTCAATGGCCGCAGGCACCCAAACTTGCCAAGGGCCAAGTCTAGTTCGGCCACAGGGTAGCAGCCTTGGCAGGATCTACGGTCCTACAAGATATTTTTAGCCATGATGACCTAGATTTGACCGAGGATGGCAGCTGCCCACTATTGCAAAAAAAATATTTGGTAAAAAATTATTTTAATAACTATTTGGTTTGATTTTAATTTAAAAAGTTAAATTTTATCTAAACTGAACCCAACCCTAAAATATTTAAGACATTAAGTAAAAATACTTAGAGTTGGGACGCTTGTTTAGGCCACCATTGAATACTTAACACCATTTTATGTATATTTTTCTTGTTGAGAGCCTCTAGAAAGAAGGATTTTAGCACATTTTAGGTCCATTTGCTCGATTTACAAAACACGACAAGTTGGGATTTACCTTTAGTTCAGCTAATCTGTTTGGATCAGGCTTGAGGCTTTAAAAAAACACATATATTTCATTAATCAAAGGAATATATTATGTCCACTAGCCGAAGGACAGGTCAGCATGGCAGTGCCATGTGGATGATAAATTCAACCGTTAAATTCGAATTATTTCCACCAACGGTCAAATCATATTTCTGTTCCCCCGTCTTCACCACCTCCTTCTTCTTCCTCACCATCTCCCAATTATCCCTCCTCTCTTTCCATTATTCACAACAAGAATCGATTCGATCGAACAAAGCCTTGATTGCCAATTATACCTGTCAATCTACTCCTCCATGGTCCCTCCTCAGCCACCTCCCTTCCCTCCCATGGCCAAAAGCCAGCCCTCCATGGACCGGAGGAGGAGCACCAGGAGCAGTAGCAGTTCCTCCACGGGTGGGAGGGGGTAGCTGGCCTATGCGAATCGCAGAGGTGAGCTCTGAACAGCTTGTCCTCTCATGGTGTGCTCTGGAAGAACCCCTCCAAGCCCACTTCCCATCTCTTGCACCTCTTCCACGGAGGGGATGTGGGTGCCGACGGGAGCTGCCTCTGCTCCACCGTGATCAGGGGGCTGGGGCTCAAAGGGTCCCCGGAAGATCTATGGAGGAGGGTGGTGAAGAGGTTTGTGGCGGATTATGGCGCTAAATCCAGCTTCCCAAGGGAGGAAACGGATTTGGCTATTAGAAATCTGTACGGGCCAGATTTGGAGCGTGGTTTTCATTCAAGAGGTTAAAGTTCTAGCTCTGAAGAAAGATAGATCCATGCTTGATTCCTCCATTAACAATTTGGTCCGTGATGGCCTCTCCAGGTACCCCCATTTGTCAACCATTTGAGTTATACCATTCTCATGCATGTGGTAAGGTCTTTTCATATCTCAAACATTTGAAGCATGTAAAGGTTACTTAGTACTCAACTTTATCATCTGAGATCTTATCATTTCTCAACATTTTGGATCGTATAGCATTCATATAATATTAGATCTTACCATTTCTCAAAGACTCAAACGTTTGTAGCCCAAAACACTCGATGAGATGTCCCCATTGGTCAAATATTTGTAGCTTAACATTCCTTATAAGTACACAACTTATTCATCTGGGCATTAAGATCTCGCAATCTTTTGAAGCTTGCAAAACATCCCGTAGTACTCAATTTCTTTACATTGGGGATTAGATCTCAACCTTTGTTCAAGCAATCCTCATGGATATGGAAGAGCTTATATTGTTGTCAATTTACATGCATAGGGAGGCTTATGCGGTGAGGGTTTACAAGGAAAAAATGCCTCGAGGTGGACAACAGGGAGGCCTGGGCCAAGTACATGTCCATCTCAGGGGACGCCGCCGGTGACGAATACGACATCGTCTCACTGCACTACACGGGGGAGGGGCTGCTCTCCGTCGAGTAGAACCGCGCCGGCAAGGCTGTGGCCTTCGGGAACGACATCGCCATTGAAGCTCTTGAAACCGAGTTTCAAAGAGAGGTTTATGTGGTAATGATCTGATTAATTACGTACGCGTGATTTGATAGTTTAGTTTTTGAACCGTCAGATTTAAATTTGATTGGGTCGATGAAGGTTCAAGTGCACGGCTCAGATGCATCAGATGCCGAGGGCCCCAGGGGCCCCCTCTTCTTCCTGCCTCACAAGCCGAGGGGACAGATTTTGGGGTCACTGTTTTTATTCTCATGAAGGCCACAGGTAATTCATAAACTAATTGCTCTCTCTCAAAGTATTCGTTGTGTAAATAAATCGAATTGAATTGGCGGCTGATAGACGTCAATCTTCGTAACCCAGTTGTTATTTTAGAGTTTTTTTCCTCTTCTTATTTTTTATTCTATCTTATGATGGAATTGTGTGTGTATATATATATAAGGTAAATTTTTATAAGGGCAGAAATATTTTTCTGTCCTCAAGTTCTAATTTAAGCCGTCCGATCATAATGATAGCCAAGATTTGATGAAAGCAAGCAAAAAAAAAAAACAATATCATCCACCCCCTCTGTGAGTGGCGTAGTTATGGCCATGACCGACAGTGCTGGCAAATCAGGGTAGAAGATAGCTAGTGGGTAGGGTGGGGGTGATGACATTGGGAGGCGGGAGGCATGGTGTCGACTAGAGCTGGCCGGCGATGGCAAGCTCTGACAATGACCGCGGAGCCCCTCTCCCTCCTCTCACTCCGACTCCGACTCCGACTCCTTCAATTCCTCCTCTAGCACTGACAATGACTGTGATGCTAACAACACCCATAGCCTCCACCACCTCATGTTCAACGGTGTCGGTGTCCACGGGGTTGGGCAATGCGACAGTGTGGCGGTGGTAGAGGCAACTTTTTTTTTTTTTGGCTGTGCGACTAGATCTGGCCACTGGCGGCCAGATTCATTCGCCGCCTGGCCGCACGCCAGATCCGGCCATGACTGGATTTGGTCCGGGGCGGCCAAACATGTGCACTCGTGACCGGCACGGCCGATTGGTGGCTGCCGGAGTCACTACCTAAGGTTTAGTCTTTTTTTTTAAAATAATAGATTTGTGTCGTCCTTGTAATAGGGCAGCCCTGATCAAAGTTTAGTTTAGTTTTTTTTTAAAAAAAAACAATAGTTTATGAAAGTTTAGGGCAAAAAAAATTTTCTGCCTCGGGCACTCCCAATGCCTCATATATTGTTCAATAGAGATGGGGTAGTTAAAGTTAACGACCTTAGATTTTTTGTGTTTTAATTAAAAGAATAAAAATTAAGCTAATTCAGGTTTTCCTTTTCTGGCTTCGTGTAGATTGGTGTGTGGCCGGAGCAGATCACTATGAGCCCTTGAAATCACGTGTGGCTCCCATTGCTTCAATGGAGAAACCTGTGGTCACCTTATTGTTGGGTTGTCCCTCCTTCGTAAATAAATGAAATTATAACCTTATTTTGGGCAAAAATTTAGATTTGTAGATTTTTTTTGTTGAAAGGAATAAAAGCAACATACAACGTTTTTCTTCTTTGGTTTTTTAATTTTCTGGTTTTGGAGAAAAATTGTTGTTGTAAAGGGAGAAAGAAAATTGTGTGGATTGAAGAAAAGTGAATGTTTTATTGAGATTCGCTTACAATCGTTAATGATAACTTCGCCAAGTTTTTATATTTGTAATCATAATTCTTTATTTTCTTTATTGGCTAATACTAATTTTGTAGAAAGTATAGTAAATTGGTATTGGGGAGTTTTTTCTTTTGTGAATATGTTTTATATCAAACTTGTATATAGTGATTTGATATTGTCGTTTGTCCCGTGGTTTTTTATTCAAATTTGGGGTTTTCCATGTAAAATTGGTTTGCCTGATCTCTCTATTTATTTGAGACTTCTCATCTTTATGTGTTAAAATAGGGGATTTGTATTTGGTTTGTGTGGTTAATCCTAATAAGTGGTATCAAAGCCTAATTGATTTGTTAGTGGCAAATTTTAGGTTGTGGATATTTATTGCCCCTTTAGTTGTTCGACGAAATTTTTAAGAGTTTAGTTAGTGTGTTTGTGATTTATATTTCAAAAAGATGGCTAATGAGATGTAACATCCCAAATCTGGTTCACCCTCGTGAACTGAACCTGCATGTTACGAGCCCCGGTTAGGTCGGCTAACCCGAACCTAACTCGTACAGATCCAATCTCGGCATCTTAAGATGAAGATATGACTTGTCATACATGCATGAATGCATATAACCCTAACAGGATACTTCATGAATGACATGACACTCAATTCATACGAAAACCACAATTTCAATAAATTCAATAAAATTCTAGATTAAGACGGACACTCTCCCCTGAAAGTGTAGTTAGGGCCACCTTGTCCGAATAATATAAGTACAAACATACAAGTATATATATATATATATATATATATATATATATATATATATAT
>JAVDBV010011391.1:0-10051 GCA_032619315.1 Piper longum
TTTAGGGAAGAAGCAGTAGAGGTCCTTGCGGAGACACTGCTATCAGAAGGCAACCCAGATATGCAAATACTATCTGCGCTCGTGCTTTCAAGTTTAGGAGGAACTTTCACCAAGACTTGTGAACCATCAACATCTGCATGGTTGCTAAGGAAGACTGGTTTATCTTCTTCACATCACATGAACATGATCAAGAACCGTGATTGGTCGGATCCCGCACTAGAGGTGATCATTTTGACATCAAATCAACCTCAACAGGTAGTACTTACAAGACTCTGATACAATGAGCAAATGTTGCAGGATTCGGATATACTGTGGCAAGATGGGACGAAGTCTTCTTAAGATGGGGGAGACAGTGTTCTAAGCACTGGAGAAGGGATTGGGGAGCAAAAAAAGAAGTGTCTCACGACACTGTTTAGTGGCCATTGCATGGATTATGTGTGAAGATGCAGAGATGAACAAAACTAGTTTCAGATGTACTGCAACAGATACTCTTCTGAATTTACTCGTGCGTTTCCTACGTCCAAGTTTGGATTTGGAAGAGACTTCTAGCTTGCTTGTGTTTGTATAATTACACTTTTGGTAGAGGTAATGTTTTAGTTTCAACCATTTGTGAAACTTAACAAAACTTCAACACCTTGTCATATACTTTCTTCATCACATAAGCGTGGAAACTCTCATCACTATCACCGAGGGTCTGAGAGGATCACTGCAAAGACTTTCTAGCATTACATCGATGGCACAAGAACTGCTCAGATCAGCTGATAATGTACTTCCATGCAAATCGGTGAGTGTGTTTCTGCTTCACAGTCTGAAAACTTGGTTTTCTACCACCTTCCATGTTTCTGGAGATTGCTCTCTGATGATGATTGAATGCACAAAATGATGGAAATTTTACTGGTTAGAACAGCATGTTTCATGCGTCCACGAGCAAATACTGGAGGCAGGTCACCTCAAAGTGGAGCTGCTACTTCTCTTATATATTTCAAGGGCCATCTTTACAGTGGGCATTCAAATGGGTCTATCAAGGTGATTATCATTGGAATGAACATTGTTTGAGTGGTACAGTGGAGGTAAATGTTATGCCTAAATTTGATTGATGGAGTTCATGTGAATAGATGTGGGATATCAAAGGCCAGACGGCAAAGATGGTAAGGGCAATCAAGGTACAGGAGAAAGATAACATGCTTTTGCACTTTATGAAGCAGGCGACTGTCTACTTTCTGATTCGATAATAAATCCATCAAGGTAATATAACAACAAAGAAGCTTTCCAATAATTTGAAAATTGAAGACGTTTTTGCAATTGTATACAAGGCAATGATAATTTGGTTTTGTTTGAACAATGGCTATGATATCCAACCTTTCAAGCAGAACTGATTATTTATCTTGCAGATATGGAGAATGATAAATTGAAATTTGGAGCCTGCTGACATGGTGGAAGTGAAGGAACCAATCCTCAAAATGGAGGCATATAAGCAGCAAATGTTTATCATCACTCCCGGTCCTGGTCTAAATGTCATTGATTACTGAACTTGACTATGATTGAGCTAACCTCTCCTTCCCCAACGCAACAATGACCCAAATGAAAGTTAAATAAAAAAAGAACAGATTACTAATTTGATCAGTTTTACCAGGATGTGATGCGTCAAAGAAAATAAGAACCATTTGCCGAAGCAAATATTGCATGTGCATCGCCGTTGATGAGGGCCGCGTCTATCTTGGGTGCTCAGATTCAAGTGTACAGGTTGGTTGAGTAAATGCCCCACAGTTTACACATCTACAATCAGTGGCAAGCAAGCAATTGAGAGAGATGAAGAAGCCAGAGAAACGCTGGTGGTTGCGCACTCGACCCATTTACTCAATTACTGTATACAAGGACAGCATCTACAGTAGTAGTGATTCTGTGCAGGACTTAAATTCTAAGGCGTGTTATGAAACTCAATTATAACACTAGAAGGCTTGATGCTTAAAGATGCAAATATAACCGGAAATAATCCGCAACCATTTCAATGGCTTAGCAGCGAAATGGGTCCAGGTTGTCAATGCTGGGAAGAAGAAAACTATTGACCCTCTCTGCTGTGGAGGATTTCCTGTACTTCAATGTCAGCTCTTCTCCCTGCACAATCCAGGTCCGGTTTGCAAGCATTTCAAACGCCTAAATTCGCCATTAATATCACTAAATTGTCATTCTGTTATTGTGCAATTAATGCAGATATTGTTGAGAAAGAACCAAAGAAAAGTAGGCAGATTATCAGCAGGAAGCAGGATTACCAGCCTTCTGACCGCCAACGACGTTGTTCTGTGTGGAACACAAACAGGGTTGATCAAGGTTTGCTCCCCGATTTGATGACTTGGAAAATTTACTTCAATCAATTTAGGAATAATCAACGGTTAAAAATCTTACCTTTCATCAGTGACGGGCATGGGTTCCTCTCTGATGGCCACCAACCCTCTGGGTCATTGGCACATAACACCTTAACCATGCATTGTTGAAAAATATTTTTTTTTATTTTGATTTTCCCACCGTTAAATTCAATTTCCATTTTTCTAAAAATTTATTTTGATTCTTCCACTACCAAGTTATATAAAAAACTGTCACTTTTTCTAAAAAAAATTCTTTTCTTTAGAATATAACCCACTGCAAAATGTGAAGCAGTGACATGGGCTGAAGTGAATCAGGTTGATCAATTCAGTGGAGTGAAGTAGTTCACAGTCCATGACAGTTAGCTTTGTAAAACAACAATGTCGTCTATCCATTGAGATTGCCAATGTAGTAGAGACTCACAAACTATTCTTAGGAGACTTCTTCACCTTCACATGCCATCACCGATTCACCGGTCTTTACTCTCCTCCTCCATCTCGTCCAACTCCTAACCCCTCTTTTATGGCAATCATCTTTCTCCTACCGATCATAGTTGTTTGACGGCAGAGGAGCCCCTGAAAAGATATAAAGTTACCTTTCCCCATGAAGGCCGCATCTCATCTGACACTCTTCGGCTTCTCTCTTTTGGCCATCAATCCATTTCTGCAACCCAAAATCATTGTATATAATAAATGGCAAATCTCAAACCATCATTTCTCCTCCTCATCTTCCTAGCTTCAACAAATGATCTCTGGCCCGTCCTCTCACACAGAGAGGACGACAGGGTGAGGGAAGCATGCAGTGTGACTCGGTACCAAGACCTCTGCATCCACTCCCTGGCCTCCTTCTCCAAGACTGCCAAACGCAGCCCTTACTTGCGGGCCAGGGCGCCTGTCTCCATGACCATCACAGAAACGAAGAGCGCCATCGTCTATCTAGCCAGGATGAGACAAGGTCACAAGCAGGGCAGGGCAGGGCACGTACAGCACCGGAGGACTGCATGGGATGCTTCGACGATGCCATTGATGAGCTCCACGAATCAATAAGCGAACTCAGGGATCTAGAGAGTGAGACCTTTTGAGTACCAGATGCAAAATTTGCAGACATGGATAAGCGCAGCTCTGACCAACGACGACACCTGCTTGGAATGTTCCCGGGAAAGAAAGGGTCGTCGCGTCAAGGGCTTGGCGGCTTAAGTTGCTAATGTCACCTTCACCAGCAATGCTCTAGCCATGGTGAACAAGCTGGCATCTTCTGGCTGTGGTGGCTTCAATCTGCCTTGATCATGACCATGCTGCAAAGTTCCCATTCATGCTAGCACATGAATAATAATATTTTCATTTCTTTGTTTACATTTCCAACCAACTTCAGTCTCGGGATATCAAAAGGGGACTGAACGTCAGAAACATATATATGATATAAACACTGAACTACTTCCACACCATGTCGTGCAATTTCCATTTCCAATTCCTGCCATTATCCGCTTATAAAATACATGTACCAGGTTTTTTAATAGTACTAGTTGATACATAAGATGAGAATTAGCTAATCAGTGTTGATCAAACAAAGTACAAAACATCCCAAAAATTTTTTTAATAAGGGATGTGCATCATTTTGGGTTTCTCAGAACAATTATAACGGAGTCGCCCCGGAGAAACATCTTGCTGATAAACCTGTCCTTGTTGACGGGAAGAGCTTTTTTCTTGCCTTTCCCTGTCTTGGGTACCTAAAGAACATGGTGTACCATCAGCTATTTGGTGAACGAAATCTAAATTCACATTAAAATATTGGGGGATAAACAAACCTCGGTCCACATCTCTCGGACATTCTCAAGAACCATATTGCAGTGGCGATCAAAGGCTCGAACACGGCCAAGGAGTTTCTTGTTGTTCCGGCAGTTGATTAGTACCTGAGTTATTAACAGCAGCATAAAGAACTCATATAATGGGCCATTTTCTTTGAAAGTGGAGAAGAGAGCACAGAAAAATTTTATTACCTGAGTGTTGTTCTTCACACTCATCATCAGAACAGATAGAGGACCTGTGCTAAACTCCTCCTCTTCATTTTTGCTACCCTGCAAGTAACAGAAACAAATATTGGTTCCATCAGCCTACTATTAAGCTCATCCAATTAGACTAACTACACTTGGAAGACGGATATTCACAAGCATAGAGAGGCCAAAAGCATATTTTAAGAACAGGATAAATGTGACAAAGCATCCAACTTCAGTGAGCATCAATAGTTCAGAGATCAAAATTCACTACCAGGAATGAACTGATGTAATATACTTTTAAGTTCCAAATATGGATTCCTGTCAGATTCACGACATGTACAACTATGATACTTTTGTATCAAAAAACCCCTACAATCTTGATACCTGCCCGCCAAAATTTGCAAATATACTATTTGTGGATGAACCACACATGCAAAAGTTCTATGAAACTACATCGTAGCTCTATATTCGTTAATTTTCCAAGTCTTTAGAACAACATTCTTCCAAAGTGATATGAAACTAACAAACCTCAAAACAGCCAGGTACCTTCATTAATCTTACCTGGTCCAAGAAAAACTAGACATTTCATTCAAATGACACCTGAAACATTCAACTTCTCCTTTCACCATAAACCCATCAAGTTATGCATAACAACTATCACACATGTTAATCATATAGATAGTATGCAATTCACTGTACACGTCACATGCCATATAGAAACCTCACTAGAGCACACCGATTACAAATAGTAAGCTACAATTTGCATCATCTATTTTTGCTTTTTAACACATTACTTCCCGATCATTCTTATTTGAAATAATCACTCTAAAAGAACATCACAAAAAAATGTCCAAGTAATAAAATAACATAGCAGGACCAAAAGAAACTAAGAACTAGAACAGTAGCATTTGAACTCACATTGGCATCAACGTCCATTTTCCTGCAAGAAAATCAAAACAATCATTATATTTACTTAATTGCACATATTTAAATAATAAAAAAAATTAATCAGAGCCAAATTGTACATAAAAAATTGCACACAATAGTCATCTAACAACAAATTATATTGTCAAGCTATAACAAATTGCTAACATAATTAAAGAACACGCTTATCCTTTCCAACCCATCACTCTTTCTCCCCTCCTCCCTTCCTTCAAACCCTAGCCCTACTGTTACACCCTAGGGTTTCTATGTCATTCTACCTACCATCCTACACCTGCACTTGACCATTATATTCACAAACAGTTCCCACCTCTACAACGCACAAATTGCATCGCACCTCAACATAAAACTACCCCCAAACAAAAACTCAAAAACCAAAAAAACAACAACACATCCAAATCACTCGCATTTTTCCCCCACACGAACAGTTCCAAACACCACTACACAATCTTCAAAAGAGTAGGAAGTGAAAGTCGACCACTTTCAATGCGCAAAGGGCAGAAAAGGCGAGGATTTGGACTGTCTTCGCCGGACTATGATCGGAGAAGAAGCGACGGCGGGACGACGGCAACGTCGGGAAGACGACGAGGTCGACGAGGGTTTTAGCGTGGTGGTTTTACCATTATAACCTTGATGTTGAGTTTATTTACGGGGAAAGCCATTCGGATCTGCTGTATACGGGTCAGGTCCGTTTAATCTAGTCTTGTTTATTCTGATTAGTTTTTGTGTGATAAATAATATTTTATCAAAATTAATGAAAAAAAATCCAAGATAAACATGTAATCATGAAATCTAAACCCTAGATTGATAGATTTTGAGTGCATTAACGCTAATGTTGTTTTTATTATCGACGTATGACGGTGTGGAGTAAGTTTTGATCTTAATTCAGACAATGTTTCAACGAATTTGAATTTTGCATTATTTTTTTCTTATTAAAATTAATTTTTAATATGAATATTGACACTTAGTTCGTATATTTCCTTAAGTAGACTAACTTATACTAATTTTTTTGGGGAGACATTTACTACTTGATGTATTAAAATTTTTTAAATATAAATATTTATTTATGCTAAAAAATAGCTAACTGCTTAAAAATATAAGATGTACACTTTAATGGCTGCTACATAATATTAACTATTATGTCATGCCACCCAATTGTATTTAATATATCACAATTCATTTTTCGTATTATTTTAATTTATACCTGATTTTTTAATTTGAAACATTAATAATGTTTGGGTTTTTTGTTGTTAAAAATCACGATATTTTAACATATATTTAATAAAATAATAATGACAAAATAAATTATACTATTTAATAAAATATTTGATTTATATTTTTCGAATATGGTGAAACCTAAGTTGACCCGATTGAATTAAAATTGTAATGACCTAACCTAAAGTATAGTATAATGGGCTAAATCATTTATTTGAAAGCAGTAACCAAGTTAAAAAGTATATAATTCATTTTCACTAAAAAAAATATCTTATCTCATTAAATATTATATGTTAGACTAATTTGAAGAATATCACAATTCACCTTAATAGATTTTGTCCACGAAATTTATGTACTTGGCCTGTTAGTTTTAGTCGACGAACTTCTTTTTTAACTTGTGATCGGCAGTGTACCTAATATCCTTATTTTTATCCAATATCTCTAGTCCAACCCACCACCAAATAATATTTGTAACGATTCGATCAAACACGTAACGTAATGAGTCTAAATCATTTTTTTAAGAGTGGTTAAATAAGTTAAAAATATATAATTTATTTTTAATTATAAACAAGATTTTAGCCTAATAAATATTAGATGTAAGGTTAAATTGATAGATCTTATAAAACCCCCCTCGTACTTATTATAAATGATAAATCCGTTGCTGTAATCAACATAATATTTAAAATTATGGGCCAAGAAGAAAGCATGATATGATAGGGGTTGTCATCCAAAATTTGTGATTAATATGTAATATGGATTGTCCTACAAGCAAAAACAAGATGATGCATTTTCCATACAAACGTAAAAAGATTGTATATTTATAAGAGCAATATTAATCATGTGACATGACAAATGCTCATATAATCATCCAAAGCCTTGTATACATTGTAATCTCATTTGTGTTCATGTCTGATGAAGTGTACAGAAAACAAAAAAAATGTTTTTCCTACATGGAGGAGTGGCCACGGGGCCCTGCCCAGCCGGATGTTGGGCCAGCGGACAGAGACGACCCGTCCCGCTGGTTAGAGTCCTGGTTATAAGTTGCCCGTTTGTCCAACCACGTAATAATGTCCGAGAACGCAATTTCCACATTTTCATCCGGCTCGCCCGAGGTCAGACCGTGCCACATTCCCGGGTAGAGCTTAATGGACTTGTCCGTGCTCCCTGCCCGATCATACAGGGCCCGGCTTACTTCCGGGTCCACGATCTTGTCCGCTGCCCCGTGTAGCACAACAAATGGTAGGGTCACCTGGCACATAGCAAGATGATATTGTTAGGTAGGTAGCAAACAGTCCAAACCAAGTGTCCTGCCCTGTCAAATTAACACATAAATAGACATTTTGATATGACCGTGAAAAGCCTGCAATGTGGACCATTGAGAGGGAGGAAGAACACATAAATAAATCAAGTATCTCAACCTCGTCCAATTTGTCTTCCAACTTCATGCTCGTGCGTAATATTTCCAGTGCTGTTTTCAATCTGGGTTTGCCCTGATAAATCAGTTTGTTGTTTCTTATCTGCAGTTTTTCACCATCAAAACTGTGTAAACTTTAGATTTGGAACATGTAAAGCTTCACTAGATATGGCTGCTCTGCTCGTCACCTTCTCCCTTTTAATGTGGTCTTTGAAGGCCGAGTCGATCACATCTCTTGTGGGAACGATCTTCCACTTGGGTATGATCTCTTCCACCTTGGTCAGCAAATTCACCACCACCGGCGGTGGCTTCATCTTCTCCGATATCTGCAATACATATATACACACCAATGAGTTCCGCACTCCACACCATCAAACCAAGGTGACATCTGTACCTTGCACATAGGTGCCACAAGCACGGCACCATTCCAAAACGCTGGTTCTCTCTTGTGCAAGAGAAGAGCCACCGCTCCTCCCATGGATTCTCCATACAAAAACCTCGCCTTCCCCCTGTAATTGGTCTCATCTGCCACAAGAGATTGAAGAAACTTTGTTTCGTTAAGTGGGCATGTTTCATTTTACCTAACTTAGCATATATATTGGTAGGTTGGAGATAGCAGCCTACCACAGATGGATTTGAAGAAATCGTGGCAGTCGTCGACGATGTTGTCGAACTTTTTGATGTAGCAACGGGGTCCTTTGGAGCGGCCATGGCCTTCATGGTCAATACCAAACACAGCATAGCCAGCTTCGGCCAACCTCACTCCACATTCTGCCGTTTCACCATCAATTGTTGAATTAGGCCTTAGTAGTTTAGCTACTAATCGAATAAACTAGAGTCTCCAATTATTATATTTCCTGTTCTAAGCTCGTGGCACCTTGAAAGTATTATCATGGTATGAAATGTCAATGCAAAGTTTCACATTTTCAACCAAAACCAACTTGCCCTGAGCACGTTGAATTTCATGTTACAAACTGTCAAACTAAGCAATTGTTTAGCTTAGTTTGTCGAACAACCAGATAAATAATGGCAAATGTGAAACAAAACAATTGCCGGAGACGGACGATCAAGAGCAGATAAATGATCCTGACAAGGGGAGTTATTGCTTCAATTCATTGCATGCTCAAAAACAGGAATTTGGTTTGCTTTGATAGGTAAAGGAAATTTATTGCAGAGAAGGAATTGGGTGGATGTTTGGTGCAATGACATTGTCTCTTCGGTGTCAATAGAACTCCACCGATGACATTGATTTACATTAGATCTCTACTTGATGAAATAGAGTTGATGTTCGTAAGATAGAAGAAGGAGAAGATTAGCAATACTATTCTTACCTCTCATAAAAACACTGCATTCCATGCCATACCCTGTAAAAATCAACACAAAATACCAACCAAAATCATAACTAGAGAAGCAGGAAAAAAAGAGAGAGAAAGGGTTTAAGATTGGTGTACCATGACAGAGGAAAACCAGAGCTTTTATGGATGATCTTGGCACCCACCTGCAAGTAAACAGCAACACCCCTCTTGAGTTCTTTCTATAGTCCTGTCATTGTGAAGAACAACCAATCAAACAAAGAATGAAAAAACTTGCAATTTAGTCTAGAACAGCGTGTAGATGAAAGCCAAAGATATTCCCACCTCTTGATAGCTCATGGCCATCTTCATCACCCAGTCTAGTTCTCCCGTTTTAGCTAGTGCAGGCAGACACAAAAAATAAGCCGCAGAGAGATCAAAGAAGAGAAGACGACGGCAGTTCTCTGAATACTTTGCTTGAACAATTGCAATAGCGCTCTTTGCCAATCACTGAGCCACATATGAAGAAGCAGTTGCGTTTTGGGAAGAAATGAAGACAGGCCAAGATGACCCACATCCAAATTGAGAGAGTAATGGTGACCGACTCATACCTTCTCATGTCTGAGTCCTCCACCCCTTCCAATCCATATGTGTCAGCTATCTCCTTGAACACGCCACCACCAGATTTTTCTACACACAGTCCAATTCGTATATTATATGTCAGAAGTAAAGATCATGTCCATCCCTTCTTCAGCACAAAACCAAATTTATAGTTTGGTTGCAGCACCATTGGATGAACACTACAGAAGGTCAATTGGGGGGGGGGGGGGGGGG
>JAVDBV010011402.1:0-11661 GCA_032619315.1 Piper longum
GCTGTACATTCTTACATTATCTGCCATTACCATCCATGGGATGACCAACTTCGGAAGAGAGCAGCATTAATGCTATCTACCTCTTCTCTCTGCCTACCTTGTCTTCCTTACGTAGCTTGGCTTTGCTATGCTCTTAGCTGCCTCTATACGTGCCCTGAATATTTCAAGCATTAGAATTCCTTACTTGATAGATTCACCATCGATCTTCATGTTAAATCATCAAGAAATAAGTGCTTAAATTTTTAGACAGTGGGTAACTTGTACTCTATAAAATGTTCTTAATTTTCATATTAAATGCTCATAATTTTTATAATTAAATTTTATTAGATCGTCAATTTTGATTTGGGCTAGTCCTCGATAGCAACACATAATGTGCAAATCATCAATTAATGTCCAAAGGCGTAGATGCCTTCCTCCTCTCTATGGCCGTCGGCCTGGCCACCGTCCTTATGTTGGGGCCGGCGGCTTTGCCCTCACCGTTGTGCTCACAGGTGTAGTGGACTTTCAGTTTTCCCCACATCAGTGGCCTGGTACATTCCTCCTTTAGTTCAGATGGATCGGTTTCAATCCCGGGTCCTTCCATTACATCTCCGGCCACGGCTACTGGCCAAACACTGGCCAAATCGACCACTACCCTTGCCGAACGACTATAGTTTTAAATATCATATTGTGCTATCCGGTTGGTATATCATATAGCCATTAAGTTTTGTGCGGTTTAAGCTTTTGTACCATTTTAACTAGTGCCCGATTTTTTACATAAAATTTGCACAAAATTCGATTTTTTTGTTAAAAATTATGATATTTTAATCATTATTTAATAAAATATTAATGAAAATATATTTTTAATATTTAATAAGATATATTATTTATAATTTTAAAATATGGTTCAACCCAATTTCACCTAGTCAAACCAAATATAGTATGGTCCCAGCCCTCCGTTATTGATCCATGGGCCTCAATATTTTGTGGGCTTTTTGCATCATTGGTCTTAATGGGCCTAGTTTATTTTTATGTTATCCTTGATAAGGAATTGAACTTCCTTAGCTTGTCATAGTTTACTGCTTAGCTATGAAAATAAAGGTGGCTTATCAAAACAGGCATTCCTCTGTTTTATAGTTAAAAGCAGAAGCACCAAATATTCACATACAATAAAACCTTTATCCTTTCAATAAACTTCAATTTTAATAGCTCACTTACCTGTTTTTAATCTCTGTTCAATCATATACTCGTGTAACTCTTCAAATTTGCCTGCCCATATCATCTCCCAGTTATAGTCTTCCATGTTTGCATAAGTTATATGCCAAGTTGCAGCACAAACTTTATATTATATTGTTGCCCACTATACCAAATAAATATACGTGTCTTTTGGAGTTTGGACATTTTTATTAGTTTTGTGGGGGCAAAGTGATTACATGGCCGGAGAGTCAATTACGAAATAATGCGCGCCGACAGACATCGCCAAGAAACTAGAAAAATAGGGAAAAGGAGAAGGCATGAGTTGGGCAGTCAGGCGGTACGTGTCAAGTTAACAAATGACAGCATCATTATTTTTAAAAAGATGATGAAAAAATTTATTATTTATACACGCCTTATAAAATTAATTTCACTTTTAATACTTAATCGGTAAGGGTGTAAACGAGTTAAGCTTATTCACGAGCTTTTTGCGTTCGGCTTAACTTGTACTCGTTAATTTTGTGATCGAAAAAATACTTGGCTCGAAATGAATAAGCTCGTTGAATAACGAATAAAGTTTGACCAAAGGAGTATTCGGTTCGGTTCGACTCGACTCAAAATTCGAACGCAATGTGTTCAAACTCGAAAAAATATTCGGTTCAGCTCGGTTCGTAAATACTATTGAGGTCATATTGATCTTATATAGTGTTCAAAAAAAATTTTGATTCTATTTAAGTCGAGCACGTAAATATTTGCTAGGCTCGAGTTTGGCTAGAGCTCGGCTCAAACTAAGCCCAAACACCATAAATTTTGGACAAGCCCGGCTCGACTCATTTATATTAAAGCTTAGTTCGATTACATTAAATCTCGGCTCGGCTCGTTTTATATCAAGCCAAACTCAAGCACACCCTGTTTAGCTCGGCTTAGCTCAACTCGACTCGGCTCGTTTACACCCTACTACCTGAATTATTAGAGGTATTATCAAAACCAATCTAATTCTGCATTAAATGGTGAGTTAATCTAGATTGGACATAGACTAGACCATAAGTTAAAGAAAAAGGAAATTTAAGGTTGTTACAAATTATATCAGATCAATTTGGTTTTGTGTTAGATGGTAAATTGAACTAAGAACGTTGAATAGGTTGTCAGAAAGTCACGCATTGGGACTAGTAATGAACCAAATGTAAAAATTTTAAAGATAAAATTTATTAAGTGGATGGATTGTAAGATCATTTAAGTTAATTTCACATTTAATATCTATTTGATAAGATCTTATTTATATGTGATAATGGATTATAAATCTTTAATTTAATTAACTATTTTTTTAAAAATGATTTAGGTTCTAATTTGAACCGGATCATTATAACTTAAGTACAATAATTCTAATTATGTGATATTGGTCAAGTTAAGATTGATAATAATAGTGAATAATAAGGTTTACAAATCAGATAAACCAAGTATAAATTCATAAGTTGCCTTCCAAATTTCACTGTGATGCTCGAATACCATGAATTACGAACAGGGATGTACAAAGTAACAGTCTTCTCTCCTCCATTATTGCAAGATATACAGCTCTCACTTTCTTCAATTTAAGATCTGCAACATGCGCCGAAAGCAGAAACTCAGGGTACGTGTGGATCACAAAGAGCCTCACCAGCCACCATAGAAAAGCAAAGAAGCATGCGCCACTTTTCTCTTGCACGTTCAAAGCTTCCGTGTTGTCTCCAGTTTCAAACATTCGGGTATCTGAGAAATAATTAAGAGAGTTTGCGACGCCGAACGTTGATGGGGTATCGTTTAACCATGCGAGTGGTGGGGAAGAAGATGAGCCTGTCGTTTTCCGCGGGTTCCCAGGTGTAGCCGGTGAGTATATGGTGGAGGAAGATAGCAATCTCCACCCGGGCTAGCTCGTAGCCAGGGCAAAGCCTTGGACCCCCTCCGAAGGGGGTGAAGAAGCTTGTGGTATTTGGGGGCGAAGAACACTCCTTCAATATCAAATATTTTGACGAGTGGTTAACCATCTAAAATTTATGCTTAATGTAATCAATATCAACATAGGCTTCGACTCATTGGAGGCGAAGAACACTCCTTCAATATCAAATATTTTGGTGAGTGGTTAACCATCTAAAATTTATGCTTGTTGTAATCAATATTAACATAGGCTTCGACTCATCTCACAAAAATTTCGCATCAAAGTCAAGAAACATGCAATGAACAACAAAATTAGGAGAGAGTGGAGTGCGTACCTGCCATCTCCATGGATTGAAGCTGGGTGCATCATCGTAGAGTTCAGAGTCTAAATGGATGGATCGGAATGAGGTGAACACACGCCATCCCTTTGGGATGATGTACTCTGTTTTCACAAAAACAAACTCATTCAGAATAGCCATTTCAACTATTTCAATCTGAATTTTTGTAACAACACTTTGATTCAATGATTTGCCTCGCACTTACCCTTCATAGGAACATCATCAACTGCCCGTCTGAAAACACCGCCGATTATATTTGCTACTCGTAGAGTCTCGTTAATTACCTGATACATAGAGCATGATGCCAATAAAACCAGAAGTTTGGGATTTATTAGCAACTCTCAAATTTGATCACCTATGTATTGAGTGCAATAAAAATACACATTATTTTGAATATTCTTTGATGCATTATATCTGAATTTTTGGAATTGAAATCTAAAATTCGGCGCAATCTAATCCAACATGATTGATCGCTATTGATGAAAAAGGAGGAGATTCAACCAAGTAAAAATTTCATTATTATTATAATTTATCTTCTCAATTAAAGTCTATTTGAATAATTAAAATTTATTTATAAGATATCATATTATTCAATAATGAGGATTATATATAAAATTAGAGATTATCTCTAATATTGGCTGTCTATGACACAACATTTTGCCGAGTATACATTCATAAAATGCCCTCTTTTAGGATGAGAAATAGATTGGCTCAGCCAAGCCTACATCCGGCTTGAAATGTTTATATTTCTTGAATTAAATCTGAATCCTAATATATTCCAACTTACCCGATGAGGTCAAATTCTAATTAGTTATTTGAATATCCTAGATCAAAACTCATCCTCACTCACAGAACCCAACTTTCATAATCACTATGTAGCTCAATAATATATTTAATCAAGTAAAATGATTTTTTTTCATTTTAAAAATTTACATTTTAGGAAAATAAAGTCTGAATAGCATTATAAAATACATTAATCTATTAAAGTTTTATCATTTATAATCACGTAAATATTAATTTATTTACTTGGTTCAAATTCCCATAATTAATAAAGTTTGAAATACATCTGTAACAACAAGTAGTTAAACTCCCTTAATTGTGATAATTTATACCCATCTGACAACAGATACAGTAGATTTGAAGCATTTACTACGTTAAATCCAATTCCCATATCTCCTGTATTATTTACATTTTTTCAGTAAAAGAAGGAGCATGAAGAAAATTTGTGTAGATAGGGATTGGAAATTGATGAAGAAGCAGAGAGAGTGAAGAGGGACATACACATTGAGTGAAAAGCATGGCCTTGTAGTCACTCCAGTCCAAGCCCTCACCTCTCTTCTTCCTGATCCTGATCCCATCATGCTCTTCCTGCAACCAACAACAAAAAACAATACAAAGAGCCTCACGTGTGTCGGGTCAGATAATCATGGTGCACCCCATCTAACCAAGCTTTTTCTCTTTTATGGCGTCTCATAAAGATCTATCATGGAAACGTCTTATTCTCGTCCCAACCAGGTCTGAAACAAAGCGGGTTGGATCATGGGAGAATAGTAAAGACGACCCTCTTCACCTTTTCTTTTGCTTTTCACGATAAAAGCGAACAATACACGTGAGGGTGGGAAAAGGTGGGGGAGAAAGGATTGGAGGAGGAATGGTGGGGAGCTTACTTTGAGCTGGGACAGGGCGAGAGGCGTCTCGGTGAGGAACTTGATTGCGAGAGTCATAATGGTGGATGTGGTTTCGTAGCCGGCGACGAGCAAGGCCAGCATGAAGTCCACCATATGCTCCTCCGATAGCTCCTCCTCGTTTTCCATCAACATACCAAGCATGTCCTTCTTTGCATCTTCTTCTACCTGTGCTCTATATGATCTCTCTTGCACAATCCCCCTCAACATCTCTGCAACTTTTGTCCTCGCCTGAGAAACTCCTAGCACGAAACAAATTCATGGTCTCTGCTCATATATATCTGCAGTGGTAATACAAATTAAGCTGCTCGTGAAACGTACCTTGAGAGCTCTACCATAGGAGGTGAAGAAGAAGGGGATGGGGAGGGAGAAGAAGCCTTCAATGACGACGAGATACTCCCTTCTCAACCTCTCCGTCCACTCCCCCGGGTCGAAGCTCATCAACTGCTTCACCGTTAGCTCAAACGTTATCTGCCATGAATGAAAATTAACAAAATCAAACAACTATATATATATATGTTTGATCGCCATCTACTTCAACAACCAATATATATACATGTACACCTTCTTGGCCTCGTCTTGGAGGTGGATCCTGCTCCCATCCCACCTCTCCAAGTTGTGGCGGACGAGCCGGTCGATGTCGGGGAGGAGGTGGTCGCGGATCATGGCGGCTCCGGCGAAGTTGATGGTGAGGGAATGCAGCTTCTTGTGGAGCTGGCCCTGCTTCATGATGAGGAGGGAGCGGCGGCCGAGGAGGGTGGAGATGGAGCCCGGGTAGCTGCTCTCGAACAGCCTCCCCTCGCTCTGGAGCACTAGCCGGTTGGAGTCCGGGTCGGCGACAAAGACAGTCGGCTCGCCGAAGACGTGGGTGGTGAAGACGCGCCCGTGGCGGCGGACTCTGGCTTCGACGAAAGGCTCCGGGTTGTCGCTCTTGTAGGCGGAGATGAGGTGGAGGGTCTCACCTAGGAGGGGGAGGCCGAGGCTGCCGGCGGGGAGGTGTGGGTGGCGCCACCGGAGGGAGAGGCGGAGGGCGAGGAAGAGGAGGAGGAAGGGGAGGAGGAGAAGGATGAGGACGACGACGGCCATGGCCATGGCTATGGAGCTTTCCTGGATTCGTAGTAGTAAAGCTTGTGTGGTATGTATGGTTGCCACGCTAAGCTCTGATTTGTAAATTTTTCGGTACGCCAAACTTTAAGAGTTGCCAACCAAAATTTTAACAATGAAAAATACAATAAGACTAGTTATAATGGTTAGTGGTAGGGATGAGGATTAGCTAGTCAAACCATGTTTTGTGTAATGCAAGTTCATGAGTTTGTTTTTAAATTATGTTGGGTATTAGTCAAGTTAAGTTTATTTTAGTAGTATAGAATTCAAATTTGAGCCAATCTGCTCATCATTTGTCATAGACGAGAATTGGATTTTATTTTTAAAATAATATGTAAAAGTTTAATATTTTTTTGTCATTGTTGTTGTTTTCGTTTGCTAAAGAATATTGGATTTATCTCACATTAGATTTGGAAGTGGCTGGTAACTTTATATATAAGTTAATAAAAAGTCTTATTTTTTAGCTAATTTTTTGATTAAAAACATATATTACAAATTTTTTTAGGGCCCATTGGGCCTAACAATAAATACCACCCTTTACTTGATCTAATATTGTTATTTTATTTGTTAAAAAAAAAGGTTAGTCCTTGTAAGTAGGGGTGTTTTTATTTGATATCTCATAGGTAGATTAAAAAGTATTAAAAAAGTAAACCCTAGTGGGCAGGTTGCAACAATGCGTGCCCAACTGTGGAAACTTAATTTAGCTGGGCTTCCAATTATACCATTTTATATTCCAGGCCCATCTTGTAGGTGAGTTGACTCCGAGCCAGGTTTGGTTCATAATTAGCTTTACCCTATATAATAATTATTCTTTTGTTTAAATATTTATATTAGAAAATCAAATATAATATAAAAAAATATAAGTATCATTTTAGGGTTAAACTGGAATTTTTGGCACACCAAGTCCATTAGAGTTGGAAGGTAGATTACCAACCATAACAGCCTTGTATGAGAACTATTTTTGTGATAGATATATTTGAAAGGTAGCCTTTTTTTTATCTTTGTGTTCGTGTCCAATAGATCAAGCAATAGCAAGACAATAAAGATACATAAATGTTTATGTCTTAAAAATATCACACGCAAATGTTAATAAATAGTAGTAGTTCCAATGTCCAATCACGAATTTAACAAGTTTTAATTTTTTTGTCTTTAAAGAAAAAAGTTTTAAATGTTTTGTGGGTCACTTTAGCTATATGGTCACAATTTATGAATGGAAATCAGGCCATGGACACCGGTCCGTCGATGTTCGCATCCTTAGTTAACTTTTAAGAGTCTCTTTGGATATTGTTTGTGCAAAATTGTAGTACGTGGCTTTTTATACAAACTCGAAAAACAAAAATAAGAATTATTTCTCTCGTTGAGAACTTATGCGATGCAAATACTATAGTTCGAAGTTACACTAAGGGCACTTTGTCATTAAAAAATATCGTAATTAAATCAACTACTAAGTATAAAATTTGTAAAGAAAAATAACACAAGTTCAACTTTTTATTGCTAAATGCTTTGAAGTATAAAAATTTATAAAGGAAATTTAAATTACATAAATCTTTCATTCACTCCATTGGGGGGTTTTAGGCTTTTAATTTGTGAATTGATAATAATTACAATTTAGCAAGCATATTTACTTAAAAGAATATTTGTTATTTGTAATACACAGTGTATACGAACTCCATCTAAATACTCTCGTTAGTAAACACAAACTTAACCAATATTCAAATGAACTCAACCACACTAACAATTCGACTAAACTGATCTGGGCTACATGATTCAACCACACTAGGCTAGTCTCGTAACTTAACAAGTCTAAAAAATACATTGATGACTCTCTAGACAAACTTTATTTGATTTTTTTCAAAATTTACTAATTTTTAGTCTGACCTCTTAAATAACCTTTAATTTGTGAATGAAAAATTATAATGATAGGCTCTATTTATAGAGAATTAATTAAGAATATTCTTTTATATTTTACATTTCTAAGTGAAAATCTAAATTTTAGGAATTTTTTTTTGTTATCTTTAAGATTTAATTTTGGTTTTTATCTAATTTTATCAAATAATTCTTTTTGGTTGTGTACAATGACAAATAAGTAAAAAATTGAACTTATCCAAAATTACTCCAACGTCATACCACCCTATAGTTATAATTTTGCTAATTCATGGCCTTATTCTTTTAAGTTTGACCAATATAGGTTATATTTTCATGGTTTTATAATTTTAAAAATAATTATCACGAGTCGCTCCTTTGTAAATCACAAATAAAAAATTTATTTGATTTAATTGATTATATATTTTTTGATACAAAAATTACACATAATAAATAAAATTTGAATGTCAAAAATCTTTTTTATTTTGAATGTTTTGAAATTTGATCAAAAGAAATTTAATTTCAATCAAAGAAAGTCTACACAAAAATTTAAAAAAATAATATTTTTTAATAAAAAAATTGGAAGAAATTTTGGAAAATACGTGCAGATAAGAAAAAATATTTTATTTTATATTATTTTCTTACTATCCAAAGATCCAAATAAAAATAACATTCTAAAAATAAAGTTATATAATTACATCGCTTTTTAAAATAACAATAGTTTAGGCTCGATTCCAAGCGAAAATAAGCTCAGTGAGATAAACTAGGCCCAGGCCCAAGGCTCCTTAATCGGGTCGGTTTTGTACCCGACGCTCAAAGAGCAGAAGCGCACGTATTTTTCGGGTGGAGAAGGGGCCACGTCGTTATCTTGCGGCATCCACTAATGTTCATATAGTGACCATTATACCCCCACATATAAAAACTTAGTTTTGTTTAGTTTGTGGCTTAGATGGAGTTTAAATCGAAGTTTAATTTGTGAAATGAAATGATCATAAGTTGGTTTTTGTTTGATTTAATTTTAAAAATTTGGATTAATTAATATAAAGTACTAAATTTATTATATAAATTCAGAAATAATTATTTTAGGAAAATTTAAAAAAAATGAAAAATACTTATATAATAAGGGAAAATACTATATTATTTAATTGACAATCTGAAGTACAAACATTATTTTCTTATTTATAAATAATCTTAGACAGTAATTGTATATTTTTAGGTAAAATATATGTTGTGGACAATGTTTGAGCAACACCCACTACACTGGCCAACCACTCAAACAAATAAAAATACTAATATTGTAAAACTTGTGGCCCGAGTCTAGGTTTTATACTTATGAACCGGTTAGTTTAATAGTCGATTCAAATTAAATCAGTTTCAGAACATATGCATTGAGTCGAGGCCAACCATGTGTTTTAACCATGAGGGTTATGTGCACCGAAGTACATGATGATAACATCAATAAGACAACAATAAAATAAGTTATTATAATATATGACAGTATGTCAGTTTATTTTTTTATTTTATATTATGATTGTAGAATTAGATTGGGGTCATTTACCAAGCTAAGACATATTAATTAGTATTTTGGGTGGGTGGGTTGGTAGAGTTAGAACATGTTATTAGATGATTATTAGGTGTATCACATTTTATTTGATTTTCTTATATTTTATTTTATATTTTTGGGATTTATTTTACGATTATTAACTTGATTCAAGAACAAACCAAATTTTAATTAGGAAATTGCTACCTCCACCCGACACCAACACCCCTATGCTTTTGCCACGCCACCACCGTAGGCGATCTCGCTGTCGGATGCACCGCCATCGTCGCCTTTCCCTCTTTTCCCCTCATTCTTTTCTTCCTTCTAACCCTTGTTCGCTACCACCCTTGCTTTGTTTCGTGGAGAGCTAGCAGCCTCGCCACCATAGGCCGTGCCTTGCTGCCGCTATCTTGCCATCGACCTTACTTAGTTGTCTTCAACCTTCGTCTGACCCGAGGCACCGCTCAAGGACAAGAAAGCTATCACCTTTGCTCGCCTCACCGGGAGTTTCTCCCTATTCAGTCACAAGAAAACAGGTCCGTCGGCACCTTGCTGGATCATCGTGATGCACGCCAACCTCATCCCATCGTGACGTCGAGACCACCATCTCCCTCCTCCCCCTTGCTGTTCAGCTGCCGGCAATAGTGGGCTGCCACTGGTTGTGTGAAGCCGACCGTTGGTTGCAGTGGTCGTTGTCGCCATTGTTAAGTATACTTGTTTAAAATTGAATGTATGGTTTGTGATTAGTTAGCATAATGTGCTTAAAAAAATTGTGTTGTGATTATTGTTACGATGAAATGGTATATTGGGGTATGAATTGATTATTATGATCATGATGAATATGATGATGACTATTGATAAATAGGTTATGATAAAATGCAATAGAAATGAGTGAGTAGTTATTTGATAAATTGGTCATATGATTTGATTGTAGATTAATGTCACTACTTGAATTTAATTAGTGTTGTACAATTGTCATCAATTGGTATAAGTAGAATACTTATCTAAATATGATAAGGTAATTATGAGTTGATGGACTATTACATTAAATATTTAAGATCAACTTAGGTAATGCTAGTGTTGTATTTATAATGATGATAAATGACCCTAGTTGAATATGTAGATGTGGTAGGTAATGAGTGTCATGATATGTTGATTGAATGAGATAACTGAGTGTGAATCAATTATCATGATTAAGATGTGTATGATATTGATCATAGATCAATTCATAATGATAAAATATAATAAAAATGCATGTGAGCAAGTATATACATTAGAAATTATTTGATAGACTCAATGACATGTTTTGAATATGAATTACTGTTAACATGTAATTCCGATAATTAGGAAATCAACTGAAGATTGAACTGTGAATTAGACGCCCTAGGGTGACACTTACTTGAGGGATGGGTGTTACCATATAAACTTAGTTAACATGGTTGATTGTTCATGAACTGACAACGAGGAATTAAAATGAAGCTAGACATGAGCATGAATTAGTAATTGATCATGAATTGAAAATTTATGAAGCAGTCACTAGTTATTCATGAGTTATCAGGTTATGTAGTGTAACGACCCGCCCAAACTGGGCCAAGTATTACTTAAAAAGTTCAATTTTATAAACATAACATGCAAAAACTTGAATTATAATATGGCAAATAAATCTAGAAATTTATTAATCATAAAAATAATAAATCATATTATGATAGCATGCATTAAAATAAAGAAATAAATTAACTACTTAAGCAAATATTTCACAGTCTTGGACCGTTTCCCGTAGCCACACTTATAACTCAAAAGAGTAAAAAAGAAGTCTAATTTATTATCCATTCGCCAAACCTAAGTTGGTAAGAGAATCGTCCACCTCACTCTTAAGCATCAGTCCGCAACTGTTCACCTGCGGTCACAGAACCGCGTTAGTGATAAAACCACTAAGCCGCATAATTACATGAAACAAGTCAATATATTCCACATCCTTATTTCTCAAGTCTTTTAGTTATTATGAGCCTATGCTGAGCTCCAATTATGCCGGGAGGGGTGGCCACCC
>JAVDBV010011412.1:0-15396 GCA_032619315.1 Piper longum
TTTCATTAAAAATATTATAACAATCACTGTGCAACAACTATTCTAATTTGGTCCATATCTTACACACACCTTGCCACTCTATTTTGACATCTACTCTCTGGGTCCCACTAACACTGATTGAAGGCCCATATAATTGACCTCAAAGAAGGTTAAAGAGTGCATTAGAGCAGCATCTCAGGTTGTGCTCAAATTTTTAAAACAGTTTCTTTATAGTATGCAATATTCGAAGCAAAGTACCTTCACATAAAAAGAAATGCTGCAGCTCAATAAATGGCATTATTCCAAGCAATTGCTACTTTTTAAATATAAAAAAAAATGCCGATAAACACTACAGCAGTTTCTTAAGTCACAGTCAGTCTTTCAATTTGGAAATATGTCCTCAGCAGGGAAGCTTTCATAACCAAAAATTTCATAGTAAATTTCTTTCATAAAAAAATAAGAACTCACTTCAGATCCTGATCTGGCCATCCAATAAAGAATTCTTTGGTATCCCTAAACCATGGCTCCTTGTACGTAATCAAGATGATGCAAACTTGTACTACAGCATAATATGTAAATTTCCACATAGATTCCGAGCATTTTATGATCTTCACGTGCTTCACATCATCAAGCTTTGAAATGAACAAGCCTTTACTCAACATCTTGGTGGCCATCCTCTGCAAAAATCAAGGATTAAGCATTGAAGGTTCCAGAATAGATTGAACTGTTAAATTCAAATAATGAGAAAGTTTGAAACAGAGGAAATGTCTGATACGAATGGTTGACATCTGACTAAGATGGTCCTAAAAAATTTCCATCCCAAGGGGAAAATAAAAGATTGTCAATTCATGATATGAATATGAAAACTTAACAATGTTTTTTTTTACAAATATTAAAATAACGGAATTTTTTCATGCTTATTCAATAGCATTTTTCAAATTGCGACTCTGTCACTGAATTCAGAAGTCACAAATTCAAAACAGAAAGCGCTGTTGAAGTAGTCACTCAACTAGAACATCAATCAACCACAAATAATAAACTTCATATTCTAGTAAGAATTAAGAGAAACAGCCTTTAATAAAACAAAAAGAAGACAGACGATTACCCTAAAATAAGCATTGGTGTGGGTATGTTTCTACAAATACTAATCCATAAATTTTACTTCTTATCTTACTATCCGCTTAATTATGGCTTTTAGGCAAGGTCATCAACCAAGCGTACAAGGGCAAACAATAGATAAAAAATTACAATAAACAACCAAACTTTTCACATAAAAAGCCTTCTAGTAATATGAGTACTAATGGTTAAGATGACATCGCAATTTTAAAAACAGTTGTACTACTTGGCAAACATAGTTGAACTCAAGAAACCCAAGATACTCCTACTCATAAGTCATATTGTTCACACAGTCACATTGCACACCAATAATCTGCAGCTACATTCTTTGATGACAAAGCCAGTTTTCCGAACTACCATTTCCTAATACCTCTCTTTCTCTCGATAAAACCTTTTGATCAATATTAGACTCGGCCTGGCCCCCTACGCTACTGGAGCTTCAAAAGGCGAAACTCTGACACTGATTTTTATCTAAGGGGGAAGACTCTGAAGTGGGCGTCGGCCCAGCGGGCTCAAGAATTTAACAAAAACTAGAATCAATTTTCAGCTTCATCTTCAATTTGCAGCTCCTTCTAAATACTGCCGTGCTCCTTACCGCATACTGGCCGCAAGCACAAATGTGAAAGCCCGCAAGAGCTAAACAATCGTGATTTGGTCTCATGAACAGATACGACAATCGAAACCAAAATAAAGAGAGAATTTCGGACACCCGAAAGCTAGCATTCTAATCAAATCAGTATAAACAAGATTCATATGCCAGTTCAAGCTCAAATAAACATGGAAAGAAACAGAGAAAAGCACAAAGAAACTATACATAAGCCACACAAAAGCAATGAATGATACAATTCCCCCTCCATCCCACCGGAACTCTACAGATCCAAACACCCCGCCACAAAACTCAAATCAAACGAACAAAAGCGACCCAAACCATCGACCAAGATTGCCAAGACCCCCAACCGCACAACACAAAGAGGAAAGCATCGCCAATGGCCGAAATCCTTGCACAAAGAACTCACCCGATACACAAAATTGTCGAGCAGGTAACGAGCGAGCGGGAAGAAGACGGCGAAGTAGAGGGCGAGGACGAGATGGCGGACGTCTGGCGACACCGCCGGTCGGGAGATCGAGTCCATGTTAGGTCATGGAAAGGGGATCAGAAGAAGCCCAATGAAGCGCACAACGGAGGCCGCCGGAGCACAATGACGGCGTCAGATCCCGGTTGGGGACGGCAGCCGGAGGAGGAAGCGGAGATGGAGGCGGAGCAGCGGGGGAAGCGGAGCGGTGAAGGGTCCGGCGAAGGAGGAGGGGCAATGGCGATGCCGGAAATGTAGGAGGCGGTGGTGGGGAAAATGAGGGAGGGAAGTGTATGCCTGTGAAATCATGGTGGCACCCGAAATAGATGATCATTTTTGGCCCTCCCCGCTACTCCAATCGGGGCCCATCCAATTATATTTAATAAAAGATTTTTTCCAACATGTATAAATTAATATATATGTATATGTATATATATATATTATTCATTCCTTAGTCGATAATATTTTTTTTTTCAAAACGTGATTTGATACATGTACTTGATCAAGACACTGGTCAACTATCCACGTGATGTGAGGCACCATAAATTTTGAATTTCTACTAACCTATTTAAATAAATAAAATTCCAAACTTATGGTTATAGATTGTTTAATTTTAGGATTGGGAATGGCAAGTAAGCTGCACTCTATCTCAAGCTGGGCTTGACTGAATGAAGTTAGCTCGGCTCTAGCTCACAATCTAAGCTAAGCCAACTCATCTTGAATCCGGGTTTGCGCTCAAGTCGGAGCTCGATGTGACCTCACCCTAGTTTGACTAGTTATTCGTATCATGCAGGTCATATTAAATTTTGAATTTCAACCAAGCTCTTTTGAATAAATTACACAGGCGTCTCGCCTGTGGACCTTGTAGTTAACTACGCTAAGTAGGCTCAATCTCAAGTCGAATTTGGCTCATGAAGCTAACTCAGGCTCTAGCTCCAGAGATTAGTCAACTCAACTTGAATCCCAGCTAGGTCAAGTCAAGTTCAACTTGATGAAGCTCACTAAGCCTGACTCGTATCTGAGATCAAACTCAGCTCGAGCTCAACCTAAGTTGGGCTCCGGCTCTAGCCACCAAGAAGGAAAGACAAACCTCCAGGTCACAGTCACAGTCCCAGAACAACAAATTCATATTGGGTTCTTAATTATCTATTCCAAAAACCATCCCCACTAGCACAATACTGACAATGGCAATCTAATGTGGAAGTCACAATGGAAACCCATCTAGGAATTTTACTCTGGCAACAGCAAATCAGTGTCTTTACATTAGAGTGCACGTAGAAAGGTGTAACAATTTAATTACTCATGTTAATTAATAAATTAACACATATAATCATCCCAAGAAAAAATAAATAAATAAATGAGTGTACCTTGTACAGCAAAATTAAGCAAAAAGTAATCCTCCATTGGGTCAAAATCACATATTAGTTTCAATAGTCTTTCTTTTACACTTGATTATTCTCTTATAATAAAAAGTTTGCTTTCCTAGCATGCTCCTTTAGACCGAATATTTCATGGTATTAAGTAATATGGTAAAATGTAAAATTCGTGACTCGAGTTAGAGTTTTACATTAGCAAATCACTCGGTTTAGCCGTTAGTTCTAGTCGAATCAATTTCATGACACATGAACTGTAATGACCCGCCATTTTTTACAATATTGTGGGCCTCGCCGCCGCCATGCATTACTCAAAGTTTAACAAACTAACCATGTAACGACCAGCCCTAACCGGACTAGGTGTTACTTAAAATGTTACATGAATAATATTAAAGCAAATAAGTCTAGCATTTTTAATTTATCAAAAGAACTTGTGTTTCATATGACAATGTATGAAATAATTATCCCACAGTTTTAGACCGTTTCTCATAGCCACATTTATAATACAAGAAAAGTAAAACAGAAGTCTGCTTATTATCTATTCGTCACCTGAGTTAGTAGAAGAACTACCTAGTCATCTCTTAGTCTTTAGTTCAAGCTGCTAACCTGCGAAGGTAATTTCGCTTTAGTGATTAAAATACTAAGTCGTATAATTAAATAAAACAAGTCCATAAACTCCCTATCATTATCTATATTATTGGCTGATGGTTCAGTCCACCATGTTCATTAGTTGGCTGATAGGTCAATCCACCATGTCCATCTATTGGCTGATGGGTCAGTCCATCATGTCCATTACTGGTTAGCGGGTCCAATCCGTCATGTCCATTATCGGCTGGTGAGTCTAATTCACCGTGTTCGTAATTGGCTAGCAAGTCCAATCTGCTAAAAAGGTATTTTTTTGGGAGGGTCTCAATCCTGAAAGTAATATTAGTTTGTATGAGGAATTAACTGACATGGTTTACAACCAATCTTTTATGGTCTTCAACTTATTAGGAATACCCCCAAATTTATTGTGAGATCCCTCAATTTAGTCTCACATCTAATACTTATCGGGCTAAGATCTTATTTATAAGTAAGAATGGACTATAGATCTTTAACTTTGGTTAACCATTTTAAAGAAATGACTTAGGCCCATTATGTTGCACTTTGGGCTAAGTCGTTACATGAACCTAGCCAAGGCTGGTCGTGTGTTATGAGCGATGAAGGTCAGAGTATATGACACAGTATGTAGTTATTTTTATATATATATTTGAATGTAAAATTATTTTTAGACCGAATAACAAATTAGGGCTCGTTATATAGAAATTGGGGAGGTAATTAGTTATAGAATGTGTCACTTTGATGTTATTGAATGTATTAAAATTTATGATATTTTCCCATATTTTTATGGATTTTTTTAATTTATTAGGAGTTAGTTATTATTTTTGACTCAAGTCAAAATCGAGTCAACTTTTAATTATGAAGTTGCCACCGAAACCCTTCACCCTGACACTTACCCCTCTCTCCCCAATTGCCACCCCAATGCCACCACCGACACCACCTCCAAATGTCCCACCGCTACATATTGATGCCGCTGAGCTCTGCCAGAATTCATTGAGCCATTCCTCCTCCATCCAGACTACTGCCCGGCAGCCGCCCGGCCTCCACGACACACCAAAGCTGAGCCCTTGCACTGCACCATGACACTAACTCCGCCACTAGTCACACTGCTCCACCATCATTGTGCCGCTATCGCCGCTCCACCAACCAAGATGAAACCTTCCCCCCACCGTGGGCCGCCGCCACTGCCACCACCGTACAAGGCTGATCAAGCAAGCCGAGCAACCCCGACCGACCCATGGCCGTCCTCAACAATCATCGCCGCTAATGTATCCCTCGCCCTCACCGTGGTTGAGTCGAGCTCGCCGAGTTGGTGCGAACCCACAGCCCCGACCACCTAACCGGAAAATCGAATTCGCTGAAATTCACCAAAAATCACCAAATTTTGGCTAAATTCATTCCACCAAAACCGATTGAACTTCAAATGTTGCCGATTGCCGACTAGCCCTAATCTTCACTGATTGTCTACGACGCAAGGTATAATTACCTTCGACCTAAATTTATACTTATTAGCACTTCATACTAGGATTTGATTGATTCACATGACAGAGTGCTTTGAATGTAAATAAAAATGAATTTGCATGATTTGAATGATATGAAATTAATATTAATAACCTAATTAGGCAAATTAAGTATAACTTTGTAATTAATTGGAATATAATTTAGAAATCATGATGTGAATGGATGTGAATGCATCATTAATTGGAATATAATTTAGAAATCATACTGTTTAGGATGTGTGATTGAATCATTCAAATAGTTGGCCTTAGTTTTTAGATTTAATATGTAAGTACAAAATAGGAGCTCGCTGCCTAAACACGTAGACATGATTGGATCTTCTACCAGGTTCGTTTAAGACTCACTTTTAGTATAACCTTCTCACTCTATCATGATTTTATTTGACACGTAAGCGGATGTAAAACCCATGACTTAATTCAGAGTTTTAAATTAGTGAACCAATCAGTTCAACCGTTGGAGTCAATTTCATAAACCGTGTGCTGAGCTGAGGCCAACTATGAGTTATGAGCGATGAGGGTCAAGTGTACCTAAGTATATAATGATAGCATTGGAAAGATAATGAGAAATGGGTTATCAGAGTATATGAAAGTATGCAGTATGTTTTTTTAATGTATTTGATCGTAAAATTATTTTTAGGCTGAATAATGCTTTGGAACGTGTTTAGGACAATTTGGGTGGGTTATTACTTATAGAACATGTCATTGTGGTGTTGTGTGTGTATTATATTTTATGGGATTTTTCCCTATTTTTTTGGATTTCTTTGGGATTTATTACGAGTTAGATATTAACTTTTACTTGAGTAGGACTCAAGTGAAATTTTATTTACAATATCGCCACCAAACTATTTCTTTCCCTTCCCGACGTTTTCTCCCCCAAACCCTTAATGTCATCCCTTGTGCTAGTCACTAACACCACCTCTCCACTGATCGATGTCGCCGAGCCTCGTGGCGCCGTTGTCGTGCCGCCCGGACTGCCACCGGCCTCTGCGATGCAAGGAAGCTGCTATGACATGATCACGGATCCCGCCACCGGCGACCGTCGTCAGCGCCATCCAATCACCGCCTCGACATCACCAACCCTCCCACAACCTTCCCCGACCGGAGTGGAGACCAGCGCCACCTATCTCGGTTGGAGCTCGTCACCACCACCAACCACTCTATTTAGCCTTTTTCCGGTGATCCGGTGCCAACAGTACCCCCTACCACCACCATCCCACCGGTAACCGCCGCTAGCAACAGTCACCGAAAAAACACCTGAAAGCCCTTGAAAAACCATTAGAACTCGTCGGAAAACCACCGAAACCCGCCAAAAAACTGGATTCATTAGAATTTGTCAAATCTTACGCCGAGCTCATCCAGTTGAACCCAATCAAACCTTGGACGCCGTCGAGTGCCAAATTGGAGCTCCAAGACACGCAACAAAACCCTAGTCATCGCCGATTGTCGACGACGACGGGAGGTATAATTACCTCTGATTTAACTATTTAAAATTGATAATTATTACCACATATTAGGATTAATTGTTTGACATGATGAATGCCTAATTGTGAATGATGTGATATTTGCATGATTTGAGTTGTGTTTAATGAATGCTACTGATTTAATTGGGTAAATTAAATCTAAGTATGCTAATTAACTATAATGTAACTTAGAAAAACATAATAAAATCGGTATGAATAGGATGAGCTAGAAATATTTTTACACTGATGATTGCCCTACTCTTAGATGGGTGATAATTGTATTGTGAGTGTGATGTTTATGATGAGTTTGATCAATCATTCAGTTAGCGGGCATTAGCTTATATGTTTGATGTGTATGTACGAAGTATGAGCTTGCCGAATAGGTGCACAACAACGATTGGAGCCTCTACTAGGTGCGTTTAGGACTCGATCCCGATTTACTATCTCATTCTATTGTGATTTGTTTTAATAGGTAAATAGATGTGTCATGTAATGGATTTATTGTATCTCACCCCATACGGGTCATTTAGCCAATCGAATTTCTATATTAATAACCCTAGAGAATGAGATCCCTCGAGTTTGTTTTTGAAATTCAGATCCAGCTTACGATGCCTTCAAGCCTATAATATTGAAATCCATACTCAAGCCTATGTTTATAGTTTTCGCATTTTCAGTGAGATGTGTGACAAGGAAAATCAATAACCACGTCTTGAAATAGGGCGTGTGTTTGTCAAAGCCGGCTCTAGAATTGGTGAGTGTCCACTCCATTACCGAAGGATCATGATAACTCCACCTTTGAGCTCCTCAAACCCAGAGAAATATGGAGGTTTACGAGTACTGCTATGCAGTGCATATCTAGACTTGTAGTTTCAAAGGGTACTGAAGACACATGCCTAAAAGTACTCAACCTCTATACTCATGATTAAAAGTAATACAAAAGATGTAGAGGGTGGAGATGAAAGATAATGATTTTCCCGCAAAAAGTGATAATTTAAATGGCTTAAGAAAAAAAATAATATGGAAAAGAGAAGCAACCGCTAGAGGTCAACGACTCCTATTATTATCTTTATGAGAGTTCTTGAAGAATAATAATAAAATTTTTATTCAATAGGGAGGCTGGCTCTCCTATGTTAATATATTACTAATTATTTCTAAATCAGTAATGCTCGTTACTAGCGACTTTTTAATATATATGTAAATGAAAATTGCGAGGAATGAACACTATCAAGACTACAAAGAGCTCGCACACACATATAAGTGCCGACTATAATTGGTGATGTGTTAAAATATATGGATAATGAAACACAATAAGTGCCATATCTCTTGACCCAGGCAAACACAAACCATACAATCACGGAAAAATTGACAAGCCATGCAATCCCTTGTCCGATTTTTACGGGTAACATCGGCAATGAACCCTCTTCTTGTCCGCAATTGGGTCTCATTAACTCCGAGTCCCACTAGACTAACATATTATTGAAACCATGATATTCAATGCGCAGGTAACAAGTTGGGAGAAGAGATCTATCTGTAAATCAGATGAAATCCAATGTGATCTGAGCTCAACCATCAAATCAGGTTCATCAACTTAAACAAGAAAAAAATGTCAGGATAAACTTTTTCAGTGTTTTCAGCAAAAAAAAAAAACCAGATGTGTCTTTCAAGATGAAGCTTACAAGTTTACGGCTTATGCGCCTGATAAATTAAATAAGTATTAATGCCATATCACATCGTCAAACGATCTAGCCAAACAATTTAGCCAGTTTCCGGTGCTGATAGCATTAACAAAACTAGTTACAAAACACAACAATACCTTTCTTCCAAGCTTGAAATGCTTTCAGCCTTTATTTCCACGACCTCAACTTCATAAAATTCCTCAACTGGTACAGCCAAATTGTACATAGGAGATGAAAAATTTCAGAAACATATACTACAAGCAAAACCAGGAACTAGCAATGCCAACAAAAAAGTTAGATCATCTGTTCCATACAATTAATACAATAGTTTGAGACTGAACACTAGGCAATCAACTGATGAAGCACAAGTTGCAATGATACGACACCAAAAAGACAACCTACCTAGAGAGAGGGAAGGGGGGGTGTCGATCTATTCCTCATCTTAACCATTTTATAGACTTGTATGAGCATTTATCATAATCGAAAACTGCCAAGAGGAGAAATAAATCCCAAAATATGCCTCAAGTAAGACAATCAAAACTCATTCGGGAACTTACATGTACTAGGCAGAAGCAGCGGCAGCTTCAAGCAACTCCTGCTCTGCGCGCTCTCTGATTCGCCTCTCCAGCTCGGGTCGAAAATGCCTTATAAGCCCTTGCACTGGCCAAGCAGCAGCATCACCCAGGGCGCAGATTGTGTGGCCCTCAATTTGTTTGGTGACCTCCTGAAGCATATTGATCTCTTCCAATTTTGCATTCCCAACCTTCAGCCTCTCCATTATCATCCAGAGCCACCCAGTTCCCTCCCTGCATGGGGTGCACTGCCCACAACTCTCATGCTTATAGAAATAAGAAAGTCTTGCAATGGCATCTACCACATCAGTAGATTTGTCCATAACAATAACAGCAGCAGTCCCAAGCCCCGATTGAACAGCTTTCAGTGCATCATAATCCATCATAACATCATCACATATGTGTTTTGGAAGAAGAGGAACAGATGAACCTCCCGGAATAACTGCCAACAAGTTATCCCACCCACCTCTTACCCCTCCACAGTGCCTTTCTAGCAACTCTTTCAAGGGGATGCTCATCTCTTCCTCCACTGTACAAGGCTTGTTCACATGACCAGATACACAAAAAAGCTTTGTTCCAGAATTGTTTTTTCGTCCAAAGCTCGCAAACCACTCAGGACCACGTCTCAAGATGGTTGGTGACACAGCAACTGTCTCCACATTAGTTACTGTTGTTGGACAGCCATACAACCCTGCATTTGCTGGAAATGGAGGCTTCAATCGAGGTTTCCCTTGTTTTCCCTCTAGGCTCTCCAAAAGGGCAGTTTCTTCCCCACAAATGTAGGCCCCTGCCCCATAGTGGATATGGACATCAAAATCATACCCTGAACCACATGCATTCTTCCCCAAATATCCTGCTTTATATGCTTCTTGCCTAGCCTTTTCAAGTGTCAAACGCTCATTCACATACTCGCCTCTTATATAAATGTAAGCAGCTGAAGCCCGCATACCAACACCTGCAATCAAGCAACCTTCAAGTAGCTTATGTGGGTCATGCCGCATAATTTCCCTATCTTTGCATGTTCCTGGTTCACTCTCATCAGCATTAACAACAAGGTAAGATGGACGTCCATCAGATACTTTTGGCATGAAAGACCATTTGAGACCGGATGGAAAACCAGCACCTCCACGCCCACGAAGTCCAGATTTCTTCATTTCATTCACAATCCAATCAGTACCCTTAAGGACAAGATCTTTTGTTCTATACCAGTCACCTCTCTTCATAGCTCCTTTAAGAAAAGGATCATGTAAGCCATAAAGATTAGTAAAAATTCGATCCTCATCTTTAAGCCCACCGAATACAGTTTTCTCAGGAGGTGGGGGAGGCGGTGGAGGCTGAGGGGTGGCGCCTGGAGTACTTGCTGCCTGAGTGCTGAATGAAGCGCATATAAAATCCAATTTCTTAAATATCCGTTGCGAGTTTGTTTGAGACAAAAGCAATGCAGCCTTCATCTGTCCCTAAATAGGCACAAAATCCAATAAAAATGAGACAGTTTCTCCTCTTTCACTTTTGAATTATAATGAAAAAAAAACACCAATATGAAGGACAGAAAGAAGGGATATTAGATATTTAGCTGTAGAAATCTTCATTAAATAGTATCCAAAATAAGTTAATAGGGGCTCGAGTGACAAGAGCACAACATACATACTACTGCAAAAAATCATCAAATAGTTAACGAAAGATCAAGCAATATACATAGAACATTTATTGCACATTCAAAAGTGTGATAATCATAAAATTTCCCCCACTAAAATATGACTTATCCTACTTGGCAAGATTAAAATAAATGATCAACGTCCTCCTACTAGTGCATGAAATTGATCTGAATGAATACTTTTCTTTATAGCTTTCCAATTATAAGAATTTACGCATCAATACATAACTATACAAAATTAACAGCAGGATTTGGGATTTAGTGGCAGAAGTTGGAAAGGTCGCTTTGTTACCTATTCTATTAGGAAGGCATTGACTAGATGCTTGGAGAAGCAAACAATAAACTCACACTTCAAAAATTTATCTTAATGTTCCCAGGCAATGACAATGCACATGATGAACATGTTTATTTATTTATTATTTATTATTTAGACCAATTTGCTAAAACAAGAACATGGGGCCTCAAGTATAAGGCTCATGCACCCAAAACAGACGGGAGAGGTCAGTGCTAGTATCTGTTTGTTAGAGTAAGGCTCTAAGTAAGGGAAGTCGAATTTTAACCAAGCTCAACTTGCGTCTTATTAAATAGGCAAGATGTCCAGATAAATTAGCATAGACATTTTTGGCTCATGGCTTATTAAAAGATGTCAAGCCGTATGATGCTTGAAATCATTTATTTATTCCTCTGAAAGATTTTGCAATGACAATCTCTAGCTTTCATCAATATATGCTAATCATATTATATTTGAAGTTAAAAAATCAAACAACAAGAGATGCACACCTATAAGTACATACCTGTATATCAAAAAATGTATAATCATACTAGATCCAAACAGCATGCTATCATTATTAGATATTTCAATGTCTCCAAAGTTCAAACTAAAGTTTTTAAAGACCATACCATGTATCATACCAAAGTTATAGAGGGAATGTGGTATGCTTGGTTCAACCATGTTCAACCAGATTTAAACTATTATACCGTACTTAATATTTTGATAGTATACTAACGCACCAAAAGTAAAGTAATTGGAAAAACCATAGAAGAGATAATCCAATCCTTGGATTTGGCCTTGGTAGTATGATGAAACATGGAACTCAAATCCAAAAACCAAACAAATCATACCAATATGCTTGCCATGGTCCTGCAAAAGAATAAGCCTAATAACCTCTGAGAAAAGCATTTTAAAGATCAATTTCTTTTATTAAAGAACACCAATCACAAAAAAACAAAAATAATTGTCAAAAAAAACATTGGGCAGTTAGCCATATTATGAGCCCTTCAAGTTCAAATTCTTGATCCAAGCCAAATTTTCAGTTTTCCAACAACTAAACTTTCAAGTTCAATTTTCTCAACAGATTCTTAACTTTTTGCTGCAAAATCTTCATAAATAAGGCAGCCGAGAGGGACAAGAAGCCACACACTACATGAGCCATCTTGTTGATTCAACCACACATTAATACACAAGAAAAATTTGGGCCATGTCTTCCATGTTCGAATCTGCTCGAAAACTCCCAGCATTTAAATCCTATCAAAGAGCAATTCCTTCCAAATAGTAAACAACAAATACATTACACAAACCAAACGAAGGGTGCTTCACAAAATGAATTATATCATTAATTCAAAAATATGCACCTTCCAAATCAGACCTACTCAAAATCCGAGTCAGAGTTAAACCAGCATAACAATTTCCCCCAAAAATAATAATATTAATAAATAAATTAAATCAACATCAGCTACCATGCAAAGAGAAGAACTAGCCATGTTTTGCAATGTCGGGATAAGTCGGCGACATGTTGCCGACGGATTTCATTACACGATACACCCGCGATATGTGACCAGTTAGTCGGTGCCGATATTGGGAACGGAGGATGGTAATGGGGGTGGGTGGGGGTAATTTCTAAGATGCAACAAATATATTCGTACTTTCATAGCCATAGCCAATCGACAAACTCATTCACATCATATGACAACAAAGTTGGGAATGCCAATCGACGAATGAAAAAAAGAAGAAGAAGAAAAAACCAATCATAGTAGCCGATTCATGTTGATAAAACCCGAAGAAAAGTACCGATGTAGGCAGTCGGCGAAATCGGCAGCGGCGGAGGGCAAGTGCGCGGTCAGCGGTGTGAAAGCGAAGCAAGATCGGCGGCGGCGAAAGGAGAAAGTGCGGTCAGCCGATGGGGCTTGGTGGGCGGGTGGCGGAGGGCAGATGGGGCAAGATCGGTCTGGGGAGATGATGGCAGTCGGGCTGGGTTACGAACCTCACAGAAAATAATTGGGTTGGGTGGCATCACATTGTACCGGCCGGCCGGCACCAAACCCGCATGCCGTATTCTTCACATCGTACTTTTAGGCATGTTGTAAGTTAACGAATTCCATTACTGAGTGCTGCAAATCTGCGCCATGCAGTGCAAATAAACGAATCAGATTGATTAAATGGTAAGCTAAATCGCTCAAATGGTGATCAATACATTCGCAAACCATCTACAAAATTAGCTCAATTTGGTAATTAGAATGGAACAAAAATTCATATTTTGAATACGTTTACGTACCAATGATACCATCTAAATGGCCAGGAAAAGTTCTAATTTGTTTCACCTTTCCACAAACCCAATGACGACTAAATGGAATCAAACCATCAAAAATGAAATATATAATGTGCTGACGAATATACCTCAAACCTTGGTGGTGGAGGAAGTGACGAAGACAAAACACTGATCTATCTAGATCAAACAACTATTGTCTTTACAGGTTCATTCGAATGGGAGAAAATCAAAAGAAAGAGACCTGGTTCGCTACAACCCAATCTACGGGTCCAACCTGTCGGTCCGGTCTAGTGTGCAAATCAATACATAATTTTGATAATTTTACATCGTAGACATCAATTTGGCCGAATATTTCTCCGTGCCAATTTTTAATTTTAGAATCATTCTACAATCATATTTGTTTGTTTAATCTGGTTTTCCTCTTTTTTTTAACTAAATCCTACGATTTTTTTTACTAGTCGTATACTATTTTTTTATAAACAATGTCAAAAATTCTAATTGAATTTTCTTCAATTAAACTAAATATGCACAATATCAATACTAGTTGTAAATTTGGTATACAGTATTAATAAAAACATTGGGAAAATTTGGATGCGTAGAGTAAAATTGGTAAAAAAACTTATTACCTCATAAATTGGAACCAAAGGGTACATCTTGCTAAACTCTGGTTAGGCCGACCTCTTAACTAAAATTATTTTTTCTAACTTTGATAGTTTTATTTTTCGAGTAACTAGTCTCACTAACTTGTTAATATAAATTTATGGATACAAATGAGATTGTCAGTGTAACACTCCGACTCGGCTCACCCGTAAATCGACCCGAAAATGCTACCGGCGACTGAACCGTTCGATAATCTACTAGATTCAGTTAAGCCGACCCGGATCTACTCTTGGTGTCTCAAGATGAAGATACGATTTTTTATATGCATGGATGAATGCACGAAAATCCTGGCATGCTAATACATGGATGACATGCAACAAATTTACACAAATCAACACAATCGCATCAAAATTCAAAAAGGATTTCTAAGTCAAAATGGACAGAACCTCCCCTAAAAGTGCAATTAGGGGCAACCCTGTCTAAATATTATGTATAAACATATATGCATATCTTTAGCAATTTCAATCACACAGAATATAATCAACCATATACTTATTTTAATGCCTGGGTCTCAGCCCACCTGTGCTTTCTCTTCACAATTCACATCATATTATCATGTCAACATTTAATCACACATATCATCGTTATCTCCATTTTCACACATCAGTTTCAATATGATAAAATCATAAACAAAACATTAAACATTCGATTACTCAATACATGTGTGTGTGCAAGAGACCTCACTGCTCCTCCGTCCATGCTAGCACTTCCGATCAAGCTTATCACCTACATATAGTACAAAAACGTCAGCAACGGTTGTCACTGGTCCGGAAATAACTAATATCAAACTGGCACAGGAGAGCTAACCCTCCTGTTGAATAAAAACATATACTTCCTCAAGAACTCTCACAAGGGCACTAACAGGAGCCGTCGCCCTCAAGCGGCAGCGTCCCCTATCCATCTCATCCTCTTTCCTTACTATTCTCATGCATCATCTCATTCTCGCATCTTGCGTCAAATATCATTCTTGTTCATCTTAGCCCTCTACGTCCTCCATATTACTCCTAGCCTTGAGTCGAAGGCCGAGTACTTTCAGGCAGTCGCCTTTAGTACCCTTTGAACCACAAGTCATGACATGCGCTGTACTAAACAGTACCCGTAAACCTCCACGTTCTCCGGGTGTGAGGAACTCAAACGCGGAGTTAGCAGGATCCCTCGGGATGAAGTGGG
>JAVDBV010011414.1:0-12053 GCA_032619315.1 Piper longum
TCATCGAATACTTGGGTGTACATGAACCCTCATAACATGTGCACATGGTCGGCCTCGGCCCCGTGCACATGCTCTGAAAGCTAAACCGACTCGAACCACGGTCGAACCGACCGGCTGACTGTTATAAAACCCTGACTCGAGTCGCGGGTTTTACAGTTCGGACCCGTAATAATTTTATATGTCAATTAATACTCACTTAATTTACTTTTTTTAAAATTATTAATTACTTTTAGAAAAATTTAAGAGTACAATTTTATCTAAATTAGAAATTTATAAAAAATAGTAAATTTTACTTATATATTTAAACTGATATTACCGAAATTAAAGTTCATACTTAATAATACATATTTAATTTAAGATATTTATTTATTTATTAGTACACAAATTTATAATATAATTTTATCTAAATTGTAAATCTTAAAAATTTAATAAATTCTTTTTAATTATTAAAATTTTGCTTAAATATTTTTTTTACTTATTAATAACTAATTAATTAAGACTATTACTTATTTGTAATATAACATTAAAATTATTTTATTTTTAATATTTGTATATAACTATTGTATTTTATTTTTTAAAAAAAGTTAAATAGATATTTATTATTTATTTAAAAATAATAATCAATTATTCTTTTTGGAGTTATTTGTATGTATACTTCGTATTGCGTGATCATCAGTTAGTAAAGTATATAAAGCCCAATAGAAAAAATTTCCTCTTAGGGTTATCTTAAGTGATAATCATGTTGATCTTTCAAGTAAACAATAACATCAACATTGGCTAACGGGAGGCAGCTAGGTGTAGTTTAGGTGTGGTTGCCGAGGGTTAGAGTAGATTTTAGTCTAAATTAAAATAATTAAATAAATTGAACCAAAATTATTGGTTTGGTTTGATTATTTTTAAATTTTGGTTTGGATTGATTTAAAAATTAAGTAAATTTATCATATTATTTATTTAAGATGTTTAATATAATATTTATGTATATAATATTTTTTAGTGAACCATGTTATAACTTTATTTATTATCAAAATAATAATTACTTTTGACATCATGTTAATAATTTTAATTTTGAATAAGCCAAACCCAACGTAATCAAAATATTTTCATTCAATTCTGCTGGATTTTTGGCGAAAATTTGGGTTTTGGCAAAGTGTAAAATTTCAGTGGCCGAAATCCATTTCAGTAGTCGATTCGATTCGTGCCACTCCGCCCTATGGATGCCTCCGGCCGGATGGCGGCCGAATTGTGCCACATTGATAGGATCTGACCGGGAGAGAATCGGAGCGGGCCGCCCCCAACTTGATTAGGCCGGTGGATGCTAGTGTGGCCATTTCTGGCCGGGGCCGCTAGATTAGGCTGCCCTAGCTTGATTTGGCCGAGAGGCGGAGCCGGCCACCCACGGCGCGACCGACATGGGTCGGCTGGATCCGGTTGCCTGGGCAAGAGCCGCCGAATTCGGCTGCCTGGCCAATGGCTTCCGGATTCGGCCACCTCTGCCGCCTAGCCAAGGGCTGCCGGATTCGGCCATACCACCAGACAAAGGGCCAGGCCGCCCGGCCTTGGGGCAGCCAGATGTGGCTGCCCAAGGCGAAGGGCGAATAGATCGGGCCACCCGGGACCGAGGACAGCTAAATGCAGTCGTGGCCGGTTCCCCAGCGACGGAGAGGCTGATGTAGTTATTTTTAAATTTTTTTTCAAAAAAAAGTGCAGCACAGCCGGTTAGCTGTGCTTCAGCACATAGTGAATTTTCCCATATATAAAATCGATACTAAGGGCAGTGACGAGGGTGCGGCCAAGGTGTTAAGAAAAGAGGAGAGTGAGGCGGTGTAGAAGAAGAGTCTGGAATCGATAGGGCTGGGCGGCTAAGATGACTGAGAAGAGGGGATCTGGGGATTTGGTGTTTGGCGGAGGAGGAACGGAGGAGGGGTTGGAGGCGGGTTATGGCTGTGGTAATATTTTGGTTCATATATGTTCGTCTTTCCAAGCCATCGCAGATCACCGTCAGCCGGCGGCCATTGCCCCCCGCCCATCTTATCTCCTCGTCTTTCTCCTCCTCCTCCTCCTCCTTTATCTTCTTCTTGAGGAGGAGTCCATCTCCTTCCGATCTTTACTTCTTCCGCCAGGTAATGCTGACCTGCCGCTTTTTAGTCTTGGTTTTATGTTTTGATGCTGCTGATTGGTTTCTTACTTGTGTTTGATTGGCTATTTATTAATGGGGTTTGTGGTCTGTGATCGAAATTGGGAATTTGTATTAGGAAAGTCAGATTTTTATGTTTTTTGCTTGGATTTGTTGGCTGGAATTTGTTGAAAACCCAGTCCAGGCACATCGGATTCAGCAAGTGGTCGGGGATGTTGGGGCTAAAAATATCTCCATTTTTAATTCCCATTTTCCCATTTTCAAGTTTGACGCTTTAGGCGATCGGATTCTCGTTCTCAATCTTTTCCTTTGTTTTTCTTCCCCTGTTTCATGGATTCAATTCCACAAATATCTGCCCCTTGTTTCCTCATGAAGATGATTATTAATTGCAATTTTCTTAAATCAAAATAGTTTTTTCTTGTTTCTGAAAATTGATCTACCTACTAATATATTAAAATAAACTTCCAATCTTCTTCATCTGTCAATTAGCTTTTCCTTGATAGCAGCATGTATATTTTTCTACCATTGGTGGGCACAGGAAATGCTAGAGGTTTGAAGGGGAGCGATGATGGAAGAGAAAACATCTATTAGCAAATACATCATAACCGTGCCTACTTACAATGAGCGCCTCAATATTGCCCTCTATGTTTACCTTGTCTTCAAGCTTCTCAAGTATTCTTTCTTCTTTGTTTTTTTTTTTCTATTTATTTATCATTCTTTCTAAGTGTTGTTTGATCAGGTTTGGTGTTAAGATTTATGCAAGTTCCCTTTGCCTAGACTTTAAGTGCGTTTTAGTGATTTATGTTATCAGGTTGAGCAGTTCTCTATGTTTTTCCTTTATGTGGCCATAGTTTGTTGTTCTAAATAAAACATTTTTTTAAGTCTAAAATGTTGGCACTAACTGTTACACTCATTACGGGACTTTTGTCTTCTATGGTGATCCCATTTTGAAGTTCTCTTATCCTGCAAGTGGGCTGCACTGCACCCCAAAATTCAGATGCTGTTTGTGTGCACAGTTTGAAACATAGCTTTGTGAAGCAAGACAACGAGGAATTTTGAAAGTCTCATGTAAATTCAAATAAACTGTGCTGATTAACACAACATTAGTAAGGTTTTATTTGAATGAATGCTTACGTGATGGGCAGCGTGGGATCAACAAATACCATGCTTCATTCTAATGAATCTGAACTCCTTTTACGCTTGTGCTGAATTAACTTAAATACCATTGGATGAGAACGGATATGGCATGTATCACCATAGAAGTTCGAATGCGGAAGCTTATGAAACACATCCATCTTTTTTCATAATTATTCTTATAATCACATCAGAAACAAGTTTACTGATTTTTTTAAAATGATATGTTTATGGTTGTCAACAACAGAATTAGCAAATATAACATTGAATATGTTCTACTCTCTTTTTCAGGTTTTATCATTCACTCCACCTGTCTGTGATGCAGGGAACTTATTTGAATTTTCGTTTACTGTTGTACAGAAGTAAATTTTGAATTGATTATTGTGATGACGGAAGTCCTGATGGAACCCAAGAAATTGTAAAACAGCTGCAACAATTATATGAAGATGATCGCATAGTATGTAGAATTGTCTTTTTTTTTTCATTACCCTAGTTTTTAAGTTGTGAAAACTTGTTTAAGTTTCTGTGTGTAGTGCTTTGGCAAATATCCTAATGATGCTGTATTTTTGGCATTTAAGTTTTGCAGCTTCTACAAGCAAGACCAAGAAACTTGGATTAGGTATTAACTATATTACCATCTTTTTTATCCAAAATGTGCATGCTATTAGTAAGGAAGCTGGAATATATTAATTTCTACTGTGGAAAAATTGAATAGGTAATGTTTTAGAAATGTAAATGAGCGACCTTATAATGAGGCAAAATGCAAATTTTTAAACGCTACATCTTAGTTTACAATGTCTGTTCTTTTAAAAATGGGAACGGTGATCACTGGTTGGGTTAGGGGCAAATCATGATACCTTTAGACAGATGACATTGAACTCTGATGTTGACAAATCTCCACTTTCCAATCAATCAGTTTTATGTTTATGTTTATGTTTATGTGATATTTATCATTTACACTGTTAGGTACTGCTTATGTTCATGGTTTAAAGCATGCTTCTGGAGATTGTGTTGTCATTATGGATGCTGATCTGTCCCATCATGTCGATTCGGCTCGTTTACACCCTTAAACATGCTTTGTTGGATGTTACTTGAGAATCTATTGTAACTAATTGTCTTCAAGAATTATCAAAGTAGTTTGCTAAGATATCTTATGCTTGGAGAGACTGAATATTATAGCATATTTCTAATTTTGAATTTTATATTTTGTAACTCACTAATCCTGGATAAAAGAGGGTTGCATGCATCAAGAAGGGCATGTGACTATCTAAAATTTTGTCATTTGTAATTACATAGATCATAATTAAGGATAGATGCCCCCAACACCCGTTGGGTATTAGGTGGAAGAAGAAAATGAAAATTTATATATCATAATTAAATGTTTGCTTTTTTGACGCTCCAGTATGGTTCTAAGATCTTATTTGCTTATGACCCCTTATGTTTTCGTCACTGTTTATATATGTTTCCATGCATGATATCCTTTTCTATTGGGCATTATTTATTTATTTTCTCTTGTTGATTAGGAAGCAAATGGAGACTGGGGCAAGTTGACTGGCAGGGGGGCGAATGTGCTAGCTCAAACATTTTTGTAGCCGGAGTGTCTGATTTGAGTGGATCATTCCGGTAAGTCACGAATCAACATTTTTGGTGCTTTGTAAACGTTGGATATCTTATCTTTAGTATTTAATTTCTCTTGAAGGCATTACAAAAAAGCTGTTCTTGAGATAATTGGTTCTTGTGTTATGAAAGGATATGCTTTTGAAATGGGGATGATTGTCCGAGCATCTAGGATAGGATATCATATTGAAGAGGTAAGGGATTTTATTACAAGTGTCTACACAAGTCTACAACCTTCATATCATACCTAAAAACTGTTCTGAGATGTTTTAGGATTGTTATATTATTTCTAAGTGGAAATTGTATTGAATGTTGTGCATCATATTTTCGCAGGTTCCTATAACGTTTGTTGATAGGATTTGGTAGCTCAAAATTTGGTGGATCCGAGATAGTTGAAGACTTGAAAGGCCTTATGTATTTGCTGCTTACGACCTGAGCTTGGTTCTGAAGAGAAAAAGCCATGCAAACTTTCTTCCCCCCCCTCCCAATTCTTGTTGCGTGTCTTTTGAAGAGTTTTTAGACGTGCAATGCTATTATCAGCCAAATATTTAAATAAAAGAATTGCCTAATGGCAACTTCGTTGATCTATTTTTGTCGCCCTCGAAAGTCCGGTTTTTCTTTCTGTAAAAAAAAGACAATACTAGAATAACTAGTGTGTGTAGAACTCAAGCTTCTATAAAATATATTCCTTTAGTGCTGATTCCCATTTGCTCCTGGCTGCTAGCCCATCAAGCGTAAATGCATGTTAGCGGGGCACAAACAGTTGAAGAAAACAAATCGTGGTATTCAAGAAGATTCTTTCACAACATCAAACCTTGTAATTCGCTTCATAATTTTTTTTTTAAAACAAAAACTTACAAGGCACTAGAGGATTAAATAAAAGTGAATTGCACAAAACAATTTCATTCACAACAGGCTTAGACACCCAATTTCTGAAAATGAGATTCAACCGCTTATCCTCCGTCATACATAATATATTAATTAATATATTTGGTACAACTAGTACATAACAAACGCTGGCAGTAATGGAATTCTCTAATTGAATTTCTATTTAACGAAATGAAAGAACCTGGCCCTGCTCATGTACGAACACGGATCTGTATATTACTCAGCCTGCCATTTCCCCAAAACTCGTATAGGATAAGGTCGGGAAAAAAATGGGTATTTGACACAAAAAATTGAGTACATTTTTTTTAATAAAAATTGTCAACTTAACCTTTGACCTGCCAATATTAAGAGTAATGTGCTTGCACGGATGCTTACCACCTCTCCATCGCGCCCAAGCCTTCATTTCCAGATTCATTTTTCCAGGGGAAGGGAAGGCTCATGTTCCAGTAAAAGAGCTGGCGACAAAGGTAAACATGCTAGGAGTTATTATGAATGCTGAACTGGCTTCTCCCAAGGTGAGACAGCCTTGCTGAGGCGGGAATAAAAGGTGCTTCTTCATCAGCATTTGGATCCAAAGCAGAGATATTCCCACTAGTACTGTTGCTTCCACCATTTCCGCTGTCAAAATCTGACAATCTTTTCTCCAGCTTCCACTCCTATTGTCATGAAAAGAATAAAGTATTTAAAAACAGGTCTTCCACATCTATCGGAATGTATAAAACAGGATGTTATATTTCAAGAAACCAACAAGAGCAAAAATGATAAGGAACTATATAAAACAATTCTCCTTTGGTTCACAGAGCAAAGAGCAGCTCCCATAAATGAATTATCCAATCCATTTCAACAAGCACAACTCCAAATAAATTTACCTAAGATTGTCCTCTTATACAGTAAGGAAGTGAACCAATTGAACCAACTAATATTTGGATCAATAAGTCCATGTACGTGTCAGTCCTTCAGGTGATTTAGATTTGTACTAATACATCCCCTATGCTTCACCCATAGCACGGCATCTACTTCACCATAATATGAGAATCTAGACCATAATCAAAACAAACTCAGACCCAACTAATTTATAAATTGAAATACCAGTTAGAATTTACTCTCCCAATTTGGTCATCTATAATTTAAAAATAAAAAGTGTACATAGCTATTAAGAAGCATGGCAAGTAATCACGTTATGAAAAAATAACCTTGGTCAATTTTTCAGGCATAGTTTCAACAGACAGTTGACTTGATGCGCGGACATCCTTTACTTTGATGTAGTTGTACACGACAACACCACATAGAGCTGCCAAAAAGCACGCACCCATTCGAAATTTTAAAACCCAATAATCATTATGTTAACAATAAGAAAAGTACAAGTGCATGATGTCATGAATAATAAATAAAAAAAAACCAAGAACAACAAGAAGCACCACCATCGCCATAACATGTATAGAAATGTAAATTAGCTGAAAGCAAACAAAAAACACCTAACAATTGATATCACAACCAGCAGCTGTACAAAATAAAAACAAATAAAAATTATCATATAATTGACGAAGTGGATAGTACCAACTGCGTATCCCACAATATTTAGCCCTGTAATAGTTGATTCTGGAAATAAAATTGTTGAAAGTGCAATCAAGATCCAATCCTTCAGCACCCCAGCAACTCGGATTGTAACTGCTCCAGTTCTGCCTATCACTAAGAATATTGAGAAATTTAATGCTAGTGCGGACAACGCATTTGACAAAAATATCCAGAAGTTAAACTGGATATGTGAGATCTCCATTCCTGGCTTCTCCAATAAGCACCAGGGTACAAACAAAAATACAAAACTGCATTTATTAGAAGAAACAAACATTATGAATTTTCTTCTGCTAGCTGGAAAAAGTAAATGTGAAACCAAAATTAAACCACATACCTGCAGGGTGCAATGTAATACAAACTGGTAATAGGGTTCAAAGTAAGTCCTTTCTTTTGCAGCAGCACTTGAGTCAACACAAGCCGAAGAGCTTCAGCAACTATGCCAGTAACCTGGTAAGCTGTCCCAACAACATTAAAATGGATTTCTCCATAAGAGGATATCACCACACCAACGCTGACCAGTACCATATCCAGGAACACATCACACCTCAACTTGTCAGTGCCACATACAACAGCCACTAGAAATGTAGCCACAGGCACTGCACAACACCAAATTTAAAGCTCAGGTTCAAATAGAGAATATAGATTAAAGCTCCATTCTCATCACAACGACAATTAAGAAAAAACACAAAAGACATCTAACGGTAGAGTTTGACATACTGAGGGCTTTCAACATCTGGATAAAAGCTACTGAGATGTGCAAATAAGCAGTGTTTCCAAACCTGAGAAAGAGGAAAATTTTGTAAAATATTTAGTAAAACAATGGACGCCTCATGGAAGCAGAGGATAATGGGAAGAAAGCAAATTAAATTTAATAAATCAAGATATTTAACCCCAAAGAAAAAAATGTCTTTACCAAAGACTGGAGGCAAAGAAGGCACTTATTGGAATCACACAGGTCACATAACTGCACAAGAAAATACCAACAAACTTAAAACCATAGGATTTCAAATTCAATAGTTGAACTATAAATTAGAAACTCACATTTCAAAAGTCATCTTCACAGGGGAGACAACCTGCATTGCCAGATAGAATGAATAAATGAGCCACATGAAGGACAATGCAAGGATTTGGAACAATAAAAATAAAGGCAAGAGAAGAATGCATCCAAAAGAAGCTTTCAAATCCACTAGGATAAGAAGCAATATATTCTATGCAATGGAGGGTAATCCTAAATTACTAAAATTTTTATTTGCCACCCTTAAGTTGACAACATAGATACCATTCCATCATATAATTTAACAATTTACAAACTAGTTAAACATGTAAAATGACAAAGTCATATAATTATCTACACTTTCACACTAGTTTCTAACCCCTACATTTTGAATCTATACAGAAATTTGGTTTTTGTGGTACTAAGGAAAGATCAAAAAAGTTCAGCCCTTGAATCTAGCGGCAAATCTATAAAGAAGATGACCTTAAGACAGAACCCTTTGAGGGGGGAATATTGAAATCAAGATTATATATGTAAAACCCGTGACTCGAGTCAGAGTTTTACAATAATGAACGAGTCGGTTCAGCCGTCAGCGAATCAAATTAGTTTTATGACACGTGTTGAACCAAGGCCGACTGTGTGTTATGAGCGATGAGGGTCTATCTGAATATATGATGATAATGTCAGAAAAATAATAAGAAATGGGCTATTAGAGTATATGATAGTATGCCAATTATTTTTTTTATATTTTATCATAAAATTATTTTTAGGCCGAATGACGCATTAAGGCACGTTATATAGCAGTTTTAGTGGGTTATTAATTACAGAACATATCATTTTGATGTTATATAGTGTATTATATTTTATAGTATTTTCCAATATTTTTCTAGATTTTTTTGTATTTATTAGGAGTTAGATATTATTTTTAACTCGAATAGGAGTCGAGTCAACTTTTAATTACGAAGTTGCCACCAAAACCCTTAACCCAGACGCTCCCCCCTCCCTCCTTGATCATCGCCCCGAACGCCATTGCCAATGCCACCACCGCTGTGATCAATGCCGTCGAGCTGTGCTAGAGTTCGCCGAGCCATTTCCCCACCATTCCAGCAACTGCCTGGTCTCCACGCACCCTGATGCTGACTCCCCCACCAGCCGCGTCGCTCCGCCATCGCCGTCCTTCAATCCAAACAAACCCTCCCCACCACTGTGCACCGCCGTCGAGACCGGCACAAGGCCGATCAGGCAAGTCGAGCAACCCAAACCAACCCATGGCTGCCGCTGGCGACTGTCATCGCCGCCGCCGCCATTGCCCTCACCGTGGTCGTGTTGAGTTTGCCAAGCCGATGCCGACCCACAACCCTGACTACATCGCCGAAAAAGTCACCAACCACATCGCTAGAAAGCCGCCAAAAAACTGATGAAAAATTGGATTTGTTGGAATTCGCCAAATTTTTGCGGAATTCATCCCGTCGAACCTTATCAAATTTCGGATGCCATCGGGTGCCGAATTCAAATCCCAAAACGCGTGACAAACCCTAATCGTTATCGATTGCTGACGACGAGAGGTATAATTACCTTCGTCCTAATTATTTAAAATTGATAATTATTAGTATAGCATGTTAGGAGTTGATTGAGTGACATGGTAAAATATTTTAATTGTGAAGAAAATGAATTTGTATGATTTGAATGATATAAATAAATGTTGATGATCTAGTTAGGTAAATTAAGTATAAATTTCTAATTAACTGTAATGTAATTTAAGAAATCATGATATGAATTGATGTGAATGCTTTGATATAAGTATGTATTTAGGATGTATGAATGTATTATTTAGATAGTGGGTGTTAGCTTTTAGATTTAATGTGTAGGCATGGAGTAGGAGTTCGGCGCCTATGTATGTGGACACAATTGGATCTTCTACCAAGTCCGTTTAGAACTCTCTTCTGGTTTGATTTTTCATTCTATCGTGATTTGATCTGACAGGTAAGCAGACGTGTCAATTGGTGGATTTATCATATTCCACTTTACATGAGTGGTCATTTAGTTGCACGAATTTCTAGATCAATAACCCTCAAAGATGAGATCTATCGAGTTTGTTTTAAAAAACACCCCGATCTAGATCATGATGCCTTCGGGCTTATTATATTAAAATCCCTACTCAGACCTATGTATATATAGTTTTTTTTTTCAATTTTTCAGTGAGATGTGAGACAAGGGGAAAGTCGACTCGCATGTACTGCGACTGATATATGTGTCAATCAAAGCGGGCTCTGGATTAGTGAGCGGGTTGTTCCATTCCCTATGGATCCTGACAACTCTACATTTTGAGTTCCTCAAATCCAGATAAGTGTGGAGGATTACGGGTATTACAATACAGCGCATGTCTAGACTTGGATTCAATGGGTACTAAAGATAGGCTATTTAAGGGTACTTGGCCTTTGTGCTCAGGTCCGGGAATTATACGAAGGATGCAAAGGGCTTTATAATAATTGATTTTCCCGAGAAGTGTGCAATGTAGCGCATGTATAGACTTGTGGATTCAAAGGGTACTAAGGAGTTTACCTAAGAGTACTCAGCCTTTGTGCTCATGGTCAGGAGTTATACAAAGGATGTAAAGGGCTTTAGGATATTTGATTTTCCCGGGCGTGGGATAGTACGAAAATGCCGAGGTATCTGACGAGTTAGAATATGACGTTGTTCAAGCTAAGGCTTACAACTCTTAATTAATGTTGTTATGAGTGATTCTAATGCAAAACGATTTTGTTTAACAGGAAAGTCATCTCTCCTATGTCAATTTGATTATTTAGTTATTTCTAGACCAATAATATTCATTACTGACTTTTTCTTATTATATATGTAGGTGAAAACCTGAGTGCTTTCGGATCCACGGAGGAGCAGCGGTGCAACATGCACACGTGTACTTGCCAAGATGGAATAAAAATTGTGGTGTGATGAATTACTTTGAATTATGGTAGATAAATGTTATAATGACTTGTTGCAGGAAATGTTTGGGTGAAATTGTGATATGAACTGCGTGTGTTGACTATCATGAATAGAACTGAATAGGATGAGCTAATGGGACCCGACTCAAAAAAATGAAGATGATTATAATGTCAATGTTGTGTTAAAGATATAATGTCTTAGCAATGTTTTATGATTTATCGTTATATAAATATATATATATTGTTTGTTATTGACATGGTGGTCCCTATTACACTTTTAAGGGAGACTTTATCCGTTTTGTTTTAAAAATTGTTATTTTTTTTAAACTTTTAACGAGTTTGCTTTGCTTTGAATATTGATGACATATCATACCATACATCTAGAACAATGTTGGAACCTAAACATCTCATTATCCATGCATCGAATGCTTGCATAACCATCTTAAGACACCGAAGGTAGACCCGGGTTGGCTTGACCGAATTAAGTAGATTAATGAACGATTCGGTCGCTAGTAGTATTTCCAGTTCAGTTCACAGGTGAACTGGATTGGAGTGTTACAATACTACCAAACAAGATAATAATAATTAATTCATTTTTTCAAAAAATACAAATGCTTATCTGCGTCTGCATTCACATGCTACAAGAACTTTGCCCAAATAGGGGGGAAAATCCCTTAAAATTCACTACTGTTTTAGAATGCGAAGCATATTAGCGTAATTAACTTCAAGTAAATAAATACTTTCAAATCAAACCCAAAAGGTTTTATAT
>JAVDBV010011455.1:0-10501 GCA_032619315.1 Piper longum
TGGTGTGCTATTATTTTTTTGTTTCACTTGATTTGTTCAGCCATGTCTTCATGTGTCTTGCTTCTCGATTCCCTCCCCGACGTGCAACCAATGGCTTCAATGTTCGTTGTAACAAGGAATTTGAATGTGAAGACATGCACAGACATGAAGCAAATGAAAATGGGGCAGAACTATTTTGTCCCAAAGTATGCTCAAATGCTTATGGTAGCTTGAAAGAGAGAACAGTAGAAGTTTGTAGCAGGATTCACGGGTCAACAGAGAATTTGCAAGAATCCAGTATGAGAGAATCCGAAAGTTTAGAGCAGAAAGCGACAAGCTCTAGCATGCCAAAGGTTCCACATGGCCAAACCTCAATAAATCAACAGGATGACAAAGAGTGCAAGACCGACAACTTCAAGAAAAAAGATGAATTTTCTAATTTAAAAGATGGGCGTAAACTCACAGATGTGGCTAAAGCAAAGGCTGCGAAAGGGAAATCTGTGAACCACAAAAAAAATGATGAAACCGATTGGGATAGTTTAAAGCGAGAGGCATGTTGCAATTATTTCAGCCACCAGAGGACCGTGGAAACATTGGACTCTATCGATTACGAAGCATTGAGAAATGCCAGTGTAGAAGAGGTCGCATCTATCATCAAGAAACGAGGTATGAATAACAGAATTGCAGCGCGAATTCAGGTAACATTGTGCCCAACTTGCAAAAAGATATTAGTTGTATAATGTTGAACGTTATTTTTTTCATGCTTAAAAATAATGTGTCTTTATTCTGATACAACCATGCAGAATTCTCTCAACCGTTTTGTCAAGATGCATGGCACCATGAACTTGGAATGGCTAAGACTTATTCCAGAAGACAAAACAAAGTAAGCAGCCGCACTTAATTTTGAATATTATTGTTATTTTTTATGAAAAATAAACATGGCCATTCTAATTGCCACATTACACTATTTATTTATGATGTACTCAGAAAATTTTCATGCCTTTCTCTAGGGATTACTTGCTACATATCATGGGTATGGGTTTGAAAAGTGTCGAATGTATTCGTTTGTTGAGTCTTCAGCAGCATGCTTTCCCGGTAAGTGCTAATGTTCAAGAACAAGTTTCATGAAAAATACAAATTCAACTTATGAGGAAGTGAGGCATATGATTAACCCTTTATCTTTAACTTGGCAAGGTTGACACTAATGTTGCTCGCATCTGCGTTAGATTAGGCTGGGTACCGTTACAACCACTGCCTCAAAATATACAGATTCACGTCTTGGATCAGTAAGCTAATCCTTTTTTTATTTTAATTTTATGGTTTATCACAAACAATACTTGATTGACAAATTCCTTCTCCGTTGAAGATATCCAGATGTGAACAAGATTCAGCAATACCTATGGCCAAGATTGCGCAGACTCGATCCACAAACATTGTAAGCTTCCAACAAGTCCGGTTGTGTTTTCCATATATTTGTTATTTCAATATGAAGGGTCTGCATATAACTGTTGAAAGTTATGGAGTATTTGCATGTAATTGCAAAGCATTTTTATGCACATTGAAATAACATATTCGACATTATTTTTTCACTTACACCACGGTGTCTTTCTAGCAGCAAAACTTATAGCATCATAAAGAAGGAAAGAAAAAAGACATAATATTGTTGAAAAGATATCATTTTAAAACAACACAAACAACTATATCATTAAGAGACATGCTAAGGAATATCTGAGGTAATAGCAACAAGCCATTGTTTGATATTTAACAGGGCTAATTGTACAAGTCTGTATGTTTCTACCTCTCAACTTATGTTTATGGTCTTGTACAATTGATAATATATTCTTCTTCAGGTATGAGCTGCATTATCAGATGATAACATTTGGAAAGGTAATTTCTATATTACTTAAGTTTTTGTATAATTTGCAAAAATTTTAATACACCAAATGTGGACTTTTATGTAGGTCTTCTGTACAAAGAGCAGGCCTAACTGCAAAGCATGTCCCTTGAAAGAAGACTGCCGACACTATGCAAGTGCATGTGCCAGGTAAATTGAACTAGTTACAAGTTCACGTTGGTAAATTATTGAATCATTGGCTATAAACAACTTGTATTTGTAGAGGCAAGATTTTCAACCTGCTCTTTTTACAGTGAAAGGCTTGTTCTGCCAAGTCCAGAGGAGAAGCAGAACTCACCTCAGAAAAGCCACGGAGCCCTTGTCAACCCTAAGTTGTTGGGAGCTTCTTATGCGGAGGACTCATCTAGGCCACCTGTGCATGAAACTCCCAAATTTTATGTAACATATCCAGATGAGGATGATGATGAGTGGATTGGAGATTCATCCCAGTATGTAGTAGAAGAAGAAAATGCTTTAGGTCTTCAAGATCAAGAGGCTTCCAATGGTCCCTTTGTAGGTGACATTGAAGACTTTGCATGGAGTCTAGAAACATTCCCTCAAAAGACAATAGCAGACCTGAAGGATATAAATATGTCCAATGCGCTGGTGCCTTTGTCTCCAAAAGCTGCTTCTACCCCTATGCCCAAACTCAAGCAACTGGGCAGATTGCGGACTGAGCACCTTGTGTAAGTCCCCATCACATTTTATTCTATTTTTTTTTTTTTGGACTGATCAAACACTTTCCTATATAAATCTTTTGCGTACATACTGTTATAGAAGAAACATATCTGGGGGAAGGGCAATTTTCATTGAAAATCATGTTTTGTTGTTGATTAACGTTGTCATTATCTTGTTTACAGTTATGAACTTCCAGATGATCACCCTTTACTTGCTAAGGTAAGTAGGCCAAGACATATTTTAGTAATTGCTGTTTCTAGATGATACAACTTTTGTTTCTGATGTGAACTATTAATTCTTGAATTGACAGTTGGAACCAAGAGTTTCTCATGATTCATGTCCTTACCTTCTTAACATATGGTTGGCAGGTAAATCTTGTGGCGAAAAATGTACTGTTGCTGTTGTTTGTCATTTTGTTTTTTTCTTTTCTTTACAAACTGCAAAAGACCACTAGAAATGTTTTGGTAGATGGAAATATCATTCATAGAATGATGATTTTGTAGAGAACCAAGGTAACTTTCTATTGAAGTATGATTAGGGTTGTAAGTGGTGCAGTTGTGGTCGTTTTGAACCTATAACCCTTTGGCAATATAAGCACATACTAAGATCACCAGTTTTGTATCAGTTGCACTATATATTTACATTAAACTAATTTTAAAAAGATATAATAATATAAAATTTTAATGAAACATATTAATAATAATATTTTCAATTTATATATATCAATAACACTAAATTTTTACTAATAAAATAAACAAGTAATTTTCATAAAATAGCAAATTGAAACAGTAACAGTAGTGTGTTCTGCCATCATGCTTTCAAAATGAAAGCAGTGGGGTAAATTTACCACTTTTTTATTTTTTTTAAATAGTAAAAAAATTTTAATTCGAAATGATCAGTAAAATGATAAATGGGCCAACCACTTGCATCCCTTAATATCCGGGCTTTTTTATATAAACTTCTGTGTGGCTGAAGTCACTAGAAAATAAAATGCTGAGTATTAAGTTTTCTTGTTATATCAATTGCACTACAAAATCTAACCTGGATATTGTTTTTTCTTAATTCAGGAGAAACTGCAGATTCTATTCAAACTACCACAGCACCATGCGACAACATTAGGGAGTCAGGTGGCTTATGTAACGAGGTGACATGTTTTGATTGCAATAATGCAAGGGAGGGAAAAAGTCAGTCTGTGAAGGGGACTTTATTGGTAATCAAAAAGAATAAATAGATTGTGCTGATAAGATTTACAGTTTTTAAGTTTGTTTCTTAATTAAATAATTGTTTGTTGGAACAGATTCCGTGTCGAACAGCAATGAGAGGATACTTTCCCCTGAACGGTACTTATTTTCAGACGAATGAGGTGAAAACTTAAATACATATTTTATTCTGCAATGCTATTTTATTTTTGCTGAAGTATGTTGGCCATTGATTACTATTACTAATTAAGCACAGGATGAAATCAATGAAAATTATTCTAGCATTGCTCTATAATTACATGGGATGAGGGAAATATTTAAGTACTAAAGATCCAAAATAATCTTGGATACAATCCACTGACTTCTTTTTTTTTTTGGTTTTTGTTTAGGTATTTGCTGATGATGAAACAAGTAGGCAACCAATTGAAGTTTCCAGAAATTTGATCTGGAATTTACGCACAGCCAAACTTTTTTGTGGTTCGCATGTGATGGCTACAACAAGAGGTGTGCTATTGGTTAAATGTTCCATCATCCAAGAGAGCAATGTCTGTATGATTGACCAATTTGTTCTATTCTTACGCGTTGATGAAACTTTAAATGTCTCAAAGAGTTTCCACTTTGATCGTCATTTCTTCAAAACATTTTCTTTTCTTTTTTTCTCCCTTGCCTTTTTATATGTATGACACTGCTGTAGAATTACTATTATAATATGTACTGAAGCAGCTAGTTACTTGCTCCGTTTCCTCATCTCAGGTTTCTCATTTGAACAAGTGTGTGAAGCCTTTTGTGAAGGTAAATAACTACGCGCTATGTTCTTCTCCATCACGATTATATTGACACTTTTCCTTCAATTCTTCTTGTAGGTTATTTTTGCTTTAGAGGATTTGATCGAAGCACTAGATTGCCAAAGCCTCTAAGCCCAAGATTGCATTGTCGAGTAAATAAGTCAAAGTCTACCAAGGCAAGGAAGTCTTCAGAGAATGATAATGTATAGCGAAAACTGTATACTGGTTATAATTGTGATACTTCCATGGAGCAAATGTTCTTATTCGTCATCCATCTGGTGTGGTGCGTTGCGACCGGACATTGTGCAACCTAATGTGGTTCTATATTTCAGAGATTGTGGAAATATTACCCACATAAGAATATATTTTTTGTACCAGGTTGATTACTTGTTTTTATTAGTTTTGTAAATGTTTTTCCATTGTTATTCTTTTTATGCCTGAAAAGATCCTTTGTAGGTATCCAATAATGTCTGATTTCTTCCTCCTTGCTCACATTTGAGAACCATACCACTAATTAAAAATTTTGTTAAACCATTCATCATTGAACATTTAGTGAAATATAATCCATGACCTGACCCTTATTGGGTTCTGCTGGAATGATGAAAATGAAAATAATTCAAATTTGAAAAACTGTTTTTAAAATTCTTTATTTGTAATAAATTGATCAATCTTTCTTCTTCTTTTTTTTCAGAATCTGCAAGTGAACGGCTGGTTAAAAAACTGCTGATTGATCCGTTGTATATTTGATAGTGCTAGCATAAATGCTCTTTCGTGCCCACATCTGATCAATGGAAAAACATCATGCCAAATAGTTCTTCTTCCTTTTTTATTGAATACCCAGAAAGCATCAAAGCATCCGAGATGTAGATTATATATAAACTAAGATTTGCATAATTACAAGTGTCAAAATTTTTGATGGTTGGACGCATTTCCTGCCACTAATTTTCTCCTTTGCCTAGACTTGGGACATGCAATGCTCAAAATATATAGCGGAGTTAATTATGTATAATTCTATTGCTGTGGTTTTAAATGTTATTTCTTTTGCTTGTGGATGAATTATCTTAGTCAATGGTTAAGCACAACAGCCTGTGTAGAAAATGAAATCCACAAGTTGTTGAACTTGGGTGTAGAAAATTGAATATTTCACGGGTTTTACTGACTCAGTGGGAATGATTTGTAGACAGCGTAACACTGTATCAAGATTTTAGTTAGCAGCCTTATTTTTTTATGATATATATATATATATATATATATTAATCTAGACTCGCTTTCTCTCTCCCCCACTCTCCATTAATTGGAAATTGTTTTGTTGGGGCATAGAAGCCAGTTTTCCTCGTCTCTCTGAGAGAAAATGTGAAGAACCTTTGCCAGGCTAGTGATTGAGACAAACTGCGTCGGTTGCGCACTGATTGTTTCCCCGGCCAAGTTTCTTTATGTGGAGATTGAACCAGTTGGACTTGAATAGAAACCAGCCAAACATATCGTTCTCAAGAACATTTTGTACCTATGTGCTTCTCTGGGTTTAGCATTTTCTGTTTTGCCAAGCCATCGAAGAAACTCGTTAAAGGTACTCGTGAGTTTTCTAAGAGTGGTGCCACCAATGTAAAATATAAAATTTCACTTCAATATTTTCTTGTTTGAAAATGGGGTGGGGAGTTTTTAAGGAAATGGAAATTAATCAATTACCGATGGGAATCTGGTTTTCAACCACCCCCAAACCACAATTTTACACGTTAGTAAACTAGACAATTACCATAATATGGTATAAATACCACATAATAAAGAATGACACAATTTTAATTTTGAAACCTTACTCAAACGAAGAAATAAGCACTGCGCTGACCAAACATTCTATTATGATATTAATGAATTATAATAAAAATACACGAGCTACACCTAATATGGTTTATATAAACTACATCCTTTGTTTAAATAATTTATTGATCACATAATTCAAAAATTGCATAAATAAATCAAACAATAAATAATAATGGTAATTATAAAATTTCATCACAATCTGGTATTTATATTTTTTTCGTATTAATTATCAAAATAATTGTAATAAAAATTAATTTTAAAATATTTATTAATTTGTACATCTTTAACAAATTTAAAAATATTGTATAATAATATTAAAAAAAGATAATTTTATCTGATATCTTATTTATGCACTCTATTTTTAATATATATAAATATTATTTTATAAAACCCATTTAAAAAAATTCAAATTAAATATATAGTTCATATAAAGTATACGGGGCATAACTCCAATAAATTTTTCACTTATAGTTATATGGGTTTTTCAAGAGACAAACTTCAAGTAATTATCCAGTGATAAACAACTCTGGAATACAAATTTCAAAGCAAGGGAACAAAAATTAAAAGGAATCAATTGGTGTTGATCTTGATAAAAGTACCAATTTCATTGATGATATGAAATGGACAATCGAAAGATACAGAAACAGTATCTTCTTCTCACAATCAAAGGCATTTCTTTTTCTTCTCTTACATTCAAAATCTTGTTCTTTTTACCGAGGACCATAATTGACCATAATCCAAAATCCACATCTCCGATATTAATTTCCCAAAAACTATAACTAATCTCACCCTGTGATGTACTTATTTCAATTGAACCCATCGTTAACTCCACCTCCGGCGTCTCTTCAAGGCCTAAAATCTCTTCTAACGACATTTTTGTGTTCTTTTTTAATTCTTCGTACCTATTCGTCTAAACCTTAATATATTTATTTATATGTACATTTTTTTTCAGGAGTGAGGACACTAACGATTTCCACCTTTAAAAAAACACCATATTTGTCCCAGAACATGTGTGAATTTAATCGTTGAACATCATTGTTCTTTAAAAGAAATATATACATATACAAATCAATCAACAGTCAAAACACACTTTTCTATGGATAAAGATTAGCTGTTTGGGGAGGCTGCAAGGCCGAGATATACCTAAAATTATTAAGGATGATGGAACCAATTAAGTTTTTTTATTTTATTATATTAATTAATGATTGAGTGCTTGACAAGAGTTCACTGGGTCCAAAATTGCCAAACCTATTTTCATTTTTTATTTAAAAAATGACCGCTTACTACTGTTTAAATTCAACCCAATAAAAAACAAAAATACCTATAAGCCCCTGTTAGCTTCGTCCACTTAACAGGTCAAAAAATCAATAAAAATTCCACGCCTAACACGTCAAAATTGGGTACAGCAGTTACACCTTTTGTCTTACAAACTTCATGCAAAGCTCTGGAGCTTTTCCTTCGATCCGAAACTTTCATGATCTCATGTTGGCCAGTTCACAGCTTTATTGTAACGATAAAATGCGGGACCCACAAATTTGGGTCCTACATCAAAGCGGGTCCCACAGTCCCTAAACTCAACCATGGTTAAGTGACAACATAACACCCCCTTCCTACCTGTTTTGACCAACCATCATTTGTATACATGTCACACGCATGCTTCCTCTTCCAACCAACTCCAAACCAAGAGAGATTGGACAGCTCAACTCCTCCACCCTTGACCTTCCTTCCTCCTCTCCTTCTCCGGCGCCGGCCGAGATGGGTCCTTCCGGCATCTCCCGGAGCTCGAACGCCGGTGTCGCACCCTCGGCCGACGTCGTGGTCGCAGTGAAAGCTGAGAGGCGCATGTCCAAGACAGCCCTGGCATGGGCTCTGGCCCATGTCGTCCGCCCCGGCGACTACGTCACGCTGCTCGTCGTACTCGCCGGAGGGGGCGACCCTAAAGGTGGTGGGCTATTCAACATTGTATTGAGCATCATTTATCCATGTCTCAATCAATTCATCCTTAACAATTCCCTATTAGAGAGAACCGTGTACAATTGATGATGATCGTATGCACATGTGTGTAGCAGGCAAGAGATTTTGGAGCGCAATTCCGAGATTTGGGGACTGCGGAAGTCGTCAGATGAAGGAGAACTCGCCGGAGCCGAAGAGCCTGATATCGGAAACTTGCTCTCAGATGATGATGCAGTTCCATGGTGCTTATGAAGGTAGCAAGGTAAGCTATTAGGCACACTCATTCACAATTAAGTAACTAATTGAAGGCTAAAAACCATTAACACACATTTAGTAAATATATTTTCTTATAATACAATCTGTCACAACCATTATATTTAATGAATGTTTTGAATAGACGACGAGTATGGTGTTTTCATAATGAACAATTTTCTTTTAATCATCTTTTTTGGTTCTCATCGTCGATAATTTGTTAGATGTTTCAATCAATTGAGAAGGGAAGTCATAGAGTGTTGACAAATGAATGGTGGGGGTGAGATCCACCGCATTTTTTTGTTTTAGAGTGCATGCACGTGATTGGGTCCCCTCTTGCATGTGGAATAATAGAGGTGGGGGTCTAGACATATTTAGAATGCAATCATCCATCCATTCATAACATAATAACTATTATCTTATCATACATTTCATTCCCTTAAAACAATTTCGACTTTTGGATTATTATTGGCTAAGGTGTAAAACTAATCACAGTTTGATTTGTAATAATAATCTTGGTTAGAAATCATCAAGTATGTCTAAGTTCTTGATGCATTTGCCTCACTATAAATAATAGTTTAAAAAGTCGGGACTCGAACTCCATGTGACACTACTAGAGAGTAAATTAGGCTTAGAGTCACTTATACTATCTTATTACTTCAACGAGTAAATAAGAAGTTATATAAAAGTAGTATATATTGCTCTCTTTTAATATGTCAATTTTGTTGACTTTGTAATTATATCATTTTAAAATATTGATTTAAAATTAATATATTATTATAACCTTTATTATTTGACTTGGGGAATCGATAACGAAAATTGTCTTTAGAGTATCATTTGTGAAATTTAACTCAAAAAGCCATGGAATAGAGTCGGCTTAGAAAATTTGCAGTCTAATAATACTTTTTAAATATGCTATCGGTGTTTGAGGACCCTTGTAGGTGCAAAATCTAGGCTTTTCATTTTTTGATTAATTCGACGTCTAATTTGTTAATTAAAATTATTCACTTGCATTGTCAAAAAGAAAACTTACATCTTTGTCTCTCTCTTCCCGAATTCTTTTCTTGGTATGAGAGTAGAAAGCATTATTATTTATAAACTAAGAATGAAAAAAATTATTCTCTCTTTGTCATCATCATTTAATAAGAATTTTTGGATGGCAAGAATTTACCCAACTAATGGCGGGCCTGTTTTAGTCAAATATATAAATGAGATATTTATATACAAGTAATAAAAAAAGTACATAAAAACTCAATACAAATAGTACATTTTTGTTTTCATTTGACTTAGTAAGAACATAAACATGCAAACACCATAACTTTGTAACGCCACCAAATTTCATTCAATATGAGATTGGGACATACCCACCATTATTGAACACATGTCTTCGCATTCTTCATTATTTGGGTTTTGGGCCCAGGAAAGCTACAGCCATTTCATGATACATATCGAAAATGTGTGAACTTGATTGTATTGCAGCCAATTGAGGGCACCTCAAGCACACATCAACATTTAACAAGCTTTGTCCTCTGTTTTAGACGTGATCGTGAAAGAAACTAAAAAATATCTCAGTATATTAAAATTTGTTTTAAGTACCTGTATGCTTGGTTTTTCACGTAATGACTCATCCCCTCACTAATCAAGACAAAATGCATGTTGATATGTTTGTGGTAATTACAAAGTATATATGAGGAATAAAAATATTTCTTGTTTGGTTGATTGTAGTTATTGTTTGCTGTCCTGTCTGTCCGAAGTCCAACTCATGGCACGTAGAGTGTTGGCTGGCGTAATGTGATTTTGACGAAATGTTCGTACGACTTAACTTCTACCTGCATATATCAATTCATATAATTTAGATCTTTGAGGCAAGTCCTATGATTGGTGCATAAAATATTATTTATCTGTATGCTAGCGTGCACCGGTTAATATATATATATATATAT
>JAVDBV010011543.1:4360-33549 GCA_032619315.1 Piper longum
AAACCACCAAAAAACAACAAAAACTTTATAAAAAAATCAAAACCGGTTTTTGCTTTTATAAAAATAAACAACCCCCCCCCCCCCCCCCCCAAACGCAATTAATCTCATTACTGATATCTCATGCTTCCCCATCAAATTGCTCACTAATCAATGATCACTCAAAATTCAGCTCTTCTGATCAATGAATCGATATAAAGAAACCAACATTACCAGTTAAAATAGAGACAATTAAACACATATCTTGCCTTCTGGTATGAATATGGTTAGATGGGGAGAGGGCAAAGGGTGAATATGTAATTTCCTTGTCTTGAATGAGGAAGAGGCGGGAAGCTATAAAACAGGGCTGTAACAGAATTCTATCATTCTTTTTGGAAATCAAAAACAGTTTGTGAACTTGCTCCGCCTTTTCAGGAAAACCCTGAAAACCCTTGGAATCAGATGATCCTCATCTGATTCCAACCCTTTGTTGCAGTCGATTGCAGTCTTCTTTATTGCAGGACATCGTCATCAGGATGGCACCAGCGAAGCAGAGTTCAAGCAGATCAAAGGCAAGGAGCTCGTTGTGGAGCTCGGGGAGGAAACTCATCCCACCTTCACATCAAATTCTTCATAGCTGCCGCGTTATGTAAGATGCAAGAAACTAACAAGTGCACATTCAAACAACCAAAATTCCAACACAACCACAACCGAATAAGAAAAAGAACCATCAAATCACATTTTCAGCAGTTTAATGCAGCATGGTCGATGATAATCCGGCATTCTACCAGGGAAGAGAAGAACTTGGCAGAAACAGCGGCGAGAGCAGCGTTCAGACCGGCCGCCGCCGCCCAAATGTACCCTCCCCCGCCACTGCTAAGCTCCATCGACCAAGTTCCAGCAATGGCCGTCGTGCGCTGCCGGCGAGTCGCGCCGCCGTCGCCAAATGCCGGCAGAAGTGCCAGATAAAGGTAGTGGTCGCCGGCGCGGACGGTCTTAAGACGGGTCTGATTGTTTTCTGACGGACACCACATGGATAATATAAGTCGATCGGATCCGAATTTATTAAATCCCATGTTTGTTTGTTTGTTCAAGGTTTTAAACAAAGGCAGTTCAAGGCAAAACATAAATTCGATTTCATCTATTAACTTTGTATAATAAATCAATATATTTATTGTATACTCACGTTTTTAATTCAATTTAAACTTATATTTTACTAAAATTTTATATTTTATGCTTACTACTTATTAACTGAAAAATAATTCTTTCCTGCATCCTTTAAATTATAGATTGGAAGGAATTTTATTCTGTATTTGAAGTGAAAAAATTGTTAATTGAAAACAAAGCTTACTTCTTTGTCCACTGTTTTAGTTGATCCAATCTTAGGGTGGACTTTTATATTACTCTAAACTATCCAGCCCAACATTCATTTAAAAGGGCCCACCAAACATTTAGATTGATCCAATTTATAATCTTTATTTTAGTTAAAATAACCATTATTTTACGTGAATTAATTCTCTTACTTTTATTAAAACAAGAATTATTTGATACAAAAGTAATCGATATTAAATTAGAGTATTTTAAATGCGCAATTTTATTATGCATGGAAGATAAAATATTCTACGGCCCTTAATAATTTTATATTTCTGTTATTATGTATGAAACGTATGATGACACAAGGATAAGATTGTATCAATTAAATTCTCAATTATTCTTAATTTTCGAATAATTTATTATCATAATGCCTGTACGTAAAGACGTAGTACTGCACTTTTAAATCGCCGAAAGTGAACACAAGTCTCTGATGACTCGTAACTTTCTTTATATTATTCTTACTACAAGATTCGGCCTCGAAATTGTGATTTCTTATTCTTATTATAGCATATCATTTTTGAAATAATGATAAAAATTAAAAAATATATATAAAAATTATGTTCCAATTTATTTGATTCATTATGGGAAACAATAAGTTAATGATTTTATTTTCAAATTAATAAACTTGGATTCCTTATAGTAAGGGTTAGAAAAAATAGAGTTTATCTACCATGCATGTTCTTTGATTAATAATAACTTATTTTATACTTTTAGATTTTTCAAAAATAAAACTTAAATAGAGTGTTATATTAGCTTTTAATTCAAAAATTGCTTTTTTTAAAGGTGGATATATATATATATATATATATATATATTAGAGTGATTTTTTGTTAATTAATAATAGTTATTGCTCTTTTTATCAATGAAAAGTTATGCTTTTAAGTTGGCCGAGCATCAGACAAGTCATTCTCCATGTGTGCGTATTTAATCTCAGGAAAAAGTCGGTCATTTATGGTCAAAATTCTTCGGTCAAATTGGTCACGGTTTGACATAGTTAAAATTCGGTCAATATAAAAAATTATTTTTATCTCATATTTATTTTATTATCTAATTATTTTTTTTATTATAAATATTATTTTTTTCACAAATAATTAATATCTCAATTATATAATTGTTATCTTTTTTATTTTTCATAGTTTTTCTCATTTCAATTAGCATAAAAATTAAAATTACTTTTGTTAAAAAATTGAATAAATATATATTATATTATAATGGAAAAATTCAAAAATAAAAGTGATGTGAAATTTATGGCTAAATATGTGTGAAACAAATACTCTATTGGAATTAAAAGTTCATCAATTATTCGTCATATTTGAGGTCTAAGCAGGAGATTGGAAGAAATAATTAAATTGATTATATAATATCCATCAAAGAAGAAAAAACGAATTAATTTGAAAAATTATTTGAATGAATCAATTATTGTTTTTGTGATGTAGTAGTTTAGCAATTTGATGTATTATCATAGCAGAGATTGAACATGTTAAAGTATTTTATTTTGGAAAAAATTGCTAAAGATATTTTAACTAAGCCTATGTAAGCTATATCCTTCAAATCAACATTTAATACTGAAGAATAAACAATTGACTTAACTGAGAATAATTTGAATTTAAAAATAATTGCAACTTTGGTATGTGACCACAATTATTTGAGGAGTGAAATGATAGTATTTTATATTTTATATCCATTTATTTTTTATTTTTGATATGTTTTTTTAATATTTTTTTTACTATTATATTTTTACTTGTAAAGAAACAAATAAGTTCATTATCAAATTTATTTAGAATAAAGAATATTAAAGAATGAGAAAATAATAATGATTATATTTATAAGGAGTATGTGAGAATATTACATTTAGTTTTTAATATTTTAATATTTGTAAAATATTTTTTTATAAATGATAAAATTTTTTGTATATTTTTTCATGTAGGAGAACTATATTAGATAAAGTATCAACTACTATAATATTTATTTTTGAAGTATAAATAATATTAAATTATATTTTGATATCAAAGATTACTTCTATACATCGATTATCTTTTATTTGATTTAAAAATATATACGAGCTCAATTTTAAAAATTTAGTAAACTATAATAATAATTGAGGAGATTCTAACTATATAGTATTTGATATGATTGTTGATATAAATGTAGTGGTATAATTTCCTATGTAAATTATTTTGGGTAATATTAGATATTTTTATGTATAGACTTAATTAATATATATCATGATTTGAAAAGTTCTTAGAAGATAATATTAATGTCCCAAATGTTTAAGATATTATGTTATTTATATAAAATATCAGACATTCGGTTGGACAACAAAATGTCCATATTTAATTTATTTTTATTCGATTAAATTCAATTTATCTAATTCGGTAAAATATTTTTTAAATTTTGGTGATTGTGACATCCGTGCCCATCCCTACCTAGGAATCCTCAACCCTACCTATAATTCAAACAACACAAAAAGGAGAAGAAAATATCATAAATAACCAAAATTTTAAATTCATATCTAGGTATAATGAAATTTTATTTTTTTATTTCAAATATTGCCAATTTATATAATCTAAGAATATTTTTTTCATAATATTTATTTTATTAACGTAAATACCCTTAACCTAAATTTAAAATTTTTAAAGCTTAGTTTTTTGTATTTTATATAATGAATGCTAATTTATTTGTTTTTAAAATTAGCTATAGTAAAATATATTAGATAAAACAAATGTTTTTTACTTTTTAATGAATGTGACAATTTCAAATTAAAATTTTGAACACCTAAAATATATTTTTTATTTTATTTTTGATGGTCTAAAATTTAATTTTATTTATTATGGTCCAAAATTCAATAAAAAATATTTTTTACTTTTTTAGCTCATCAATAATAATATATACATACATTTAATATTGATCAGTTATTTTTTTATTTTATATAGAAAATTAGTAAAAATGATAATGTTTATCTATTGTATATTTCTGTACTAGTAAAAATAAAATTTATGATTATTTTTGGAAACTCGATATTTTTAGAAGAAAATGTAGTTATTTATATGACAATTTTTTTAAAATAAAAAGTTTTGCCTGACTTTCTAAACCTAATATCCACGTCAACGATCCGTGGGTTTCTAAACGGACCAATCACAATGAGAGCACACGGATTCTGTGTTTTCTCCGTCCTTAAAGCGACTCCCCTTCCCTCCCACCCACGCCATCTATATATTGGCCTCCTCCCAGCCCCCAATCGTTTCCGAAAGTGCTGCTGCCGTCGACGTTCTTGAGGAGGTATGCACATGCCCTTTTCAATTTCGTAGGTTCGATAGGTTTGTTTTGATGTTATTTTATTCTTGTTTGTTGATTGTTCTTGTGTTGATCTATTTGTTGGGTGAGATCGTGCGTTCTGCTATTTAATTTTGTGCTTCTTTGTGTTATTGGTACGGGTTTGTTGGATACTGTGATATGAATTATTTGTTTTCTTCGTTTGATATATGGTTTCTTTCAGGGTGTTGGGTTGGCTTTTATTCTTTATTTTTCATGGCATGATGATCTTACTCAGATTAGTATTTTAGGTTGATAGTATTTGATTAGAGCATGACTTGTCTATGCTTTGTTTTTCTTTTTTGTTTGGTGTCTGGGTTTTGATAGTGTGGGGGGTTTTGAGTTGTATGAAGTTGTTGGTTGGTTAATTTTTGTGGGTGTTGCTGAAAATGAAGATGTGTTGTGGATATCTGATGTGGGATGTATCTTGGTGTTTCTCAGTTGAGGATTTCCTGCTTGTTGTGGTGCGATGGCTCGTACGAAGCAGACTGCTCGCAAATCGACTGGGGGGAAAGCCCCCAGGAAGCAACTCGCCACCAAGGTTTGCTTTTGTCTCTAGTTTTCGTTTGGTTGATTTAGGTGCGCGATTGTTGATGTTTGACATGGTTGGTCTCACCAGGCTGCGAGGAAGTCCGCCCCAACGACCGGAGGTGTCAAGAAGCCTCACCGCTACCGCCCTGGAACTGTTGCTCTGCGGTATGGCTTTATTTTCCTCTGTTCTTTTGTCACTTTTTTTTTTTAAAGTGTAAGTATTGCTTCTTCATTTGTTACGTTGTTGATATGTTTTGAGTGAATTCACAGTGAAATACGCAAGTACCAGAAGAGCACTGAACTCCTGATCCGCAAGCTCCCTTTCCAGCGTCTTGTTCGGGAGATTGCCCAGGATTTTAAAGTATGTGCTTGACATCATCTTTCGATTTGCAAGCTCCCTTTCCAGCGTCTCTAGTTTTCGATTTTGCCCAGGATTTTGCTAACTAAATCATTTGCTTTGGTTTCGTGCAGACGGATCTGAGGTTCCAGAGCCATGCCGTCCTGGCATTGCAGGAGGCGGCCGAGGCATATTTGGTTGGTCTCTTTGAAGACACCAACTTGTGCGCCATCCACGCCAAGAGGGTCACTATAATGCCTAAGGACATCCAGCTTGCCCGCCGCATCCGTGGCGAGCGTGCCTAGATACAGTTTCTGAATCCCAGTTAGTGATAGTCTGTGTTTCTTTTGTTGGTATTGTATAGACCATGATACTCCTGATTTCAAACTAGGAATGTTGTTTCGTTATTCTAATCGGATTATAGACTATGATCTAAAAAGTTTAGTGCTAAACGCATTGGCATTCAATTTGGTTATGGCTGTGTAATCTAGTTGTTTACTGCAGCGCATTCAAGATTTAATATTGCCATTTACTACGAAAGTAGTCGTTGGTTGAACTTGGCTGATTAAGTCAATTTGTTAGTTATTGAGGGGGGCTTGTTATTAGACTCCGCTGATAATCTGCTGTGTTCTTGTACATGCTGTTATTTTGTTAGTTATTGAGGGGGGGAGGAGACTTGTAATAGCGTCGTAGATCGAGATGGGGGGAGGCGTTAGGCTTCAGCTTCTCTTGCGCGGTCCCATATCCTATCTCTCTGGGGAGCGGCGTCGCTGCCTTCACACCTCTTGAGATTGTGGCCATGGATATCAATCAATTCTTTCCGAACGTTATTTTTGGTTACACAGTGCGCAGAAAGTGGGGGAGGCAGGGCGAGTAGAGGGGTAGGCGGCGCGTAGGGCAGCGGATATAGGTAACAGTGGATAGGCTACACGGAGTGCAGAGGGTAGCAGATGTAGGAGCGGCAGAGGTAGGGGTGGTGGATGGGTTACGTGGCGGTAGATGCCAGTGGAGGTGTTATGTGGCAGATGGGGGTCCTAGGCAACGACAACGGAGGGGTATGTATGTGGCAGGCGGTCTACAGGTAGTGGTAGAGGCAGTCTGTAGGCGCGGCAGCCAGGGTAGTGGAGGTGGTGGCGAAGGTAGGAGGCTACGGCTGAGGGCAGCTGAAGGTGGTGGTGGTGCCCCGTGAACATTACTCACTAGCTAGGGGTAAGGATATGATTTTGGATTATCCATGGACTTTGCTTGGGCCTGACATAATTTGGATAATGATTTAGTCGAACAAATTTTGTTCGATAAAATTTCAAACAATAGCTACTGCACAACTACTGTGTGGCCGTGGCTGCATGCATTATCGTCATGGTCATCCCCAATGCCGTCAAAAGTCGTCAGACGTCATAAGTTAATAATTGTTCAAGTATTGAAGATATAGTAAATGGTGGATGGTTTGATTAAACGGCAATTTAAAATAATAATAATTATTTTCCTCAGTACACACTCATCGTACACGCAGGTAATTGCTACGTTATGCACCAATCGGTTAGTTGTTTTTTAACTAGATGTCGACATCTTTCTGCACAACCTCATTCTTGTCCGATTTAACTATCCTTTACTCCCCGTTGTTCATTTCAAAACTGTGAGCCAAAAATATTTACTACAACACTATGGGGTTTCCATTGTACATGTCTACGTGACTATCGTAAACTATTCTGTACATGTCTACGTGACTATCGTAAACTATTCTGTAAATCGTGGACTGATATAAGTTAATTGTACAAGACTGCTTACTATCTCGCGCAAGCTGAACCTCAGGGTCACAGTTTGAAATAAAGAAATTAATGATGGATGCTTAGATTAAGTGGACATGATATGAAGTTACTATCTTTTTCTTATCCATTGTAATTATTCTTTTATGTGCCAAATGTGTATCTGTTTAAAATGTCTTTTTGTGTTGATATGTATGTGTACATATGTAACTAGATTTATAGTAAGAGTATGAAGTTAAGAGTTTTTTTCCCTTTGTGTATATGTGTAGCAGACAATTGTTAAAATTTTGTAAGATTTGAATCTTTCTTACACAAAGATCATAATGCCCATCATGCATGATGATCATTTCCAACTGGTGGCAGGCAGTTTAGAGACTCTATACTTTTACTTGGTATGATTCATCCAACTACTCCATAAAGGCTTACAAGGATCATGCACAACTTGTGGTAATTCAAGTACTCTGAATGGAGAAAGCATGTGGTAAATATATTATGAATTGGAGAGAATTGCTTAATTTAATTTTCATACTTTGTTTTGACACTCATCTCAAATGAAAATGGAAATGGTTAAGTGCGGCTGTATTGATGCCAAAGATTGGGTTACGAAGAACTCTGAGGGAAGACAAAAAATGTAGGCAATCCAATGACATTGATTGTGGGATATTTTTAATTATGTATGCAGATTGTCATAGTGACTTCACAATATATCTCAAAAATTAAGACTTCATATATCAGTAGATTTGATTAGAGGCTTCACTACACCTGTCTCTAGACATAGTGGAAGATTTTATCTTCAAAATGCAACATTTGTCAAACAACATGTGAGATAGATTACATTTACTATTTATATTTGTGCAATTTGTGAACCAACGTATTTTGTAACCCATGTGATATAAGAACTTGTTTATGCTGAAAACAATTGTAGTGCAAACTATTTTGTAACCACTGGACGAGGCCATCATTTTGTGAAATTTGTAAAGATAGTTGAAGTTCATGTGATGGTTGATAGCTATGAGTGTTATTTTAAAAGCTACAATATTATTTCAATCAAGATTTTTTGTAAAGCTGTGGAAATGTCTTGTCAAAATATTTAGGTACTCAGTTAGTAATCAATTTATTACAACAAGCTACACAATTGTGAGTCATAATTTTGTAATAAGTTGTTGTATTGTTGAGTCAAGGGTTGGTAAGACTTGTTGGCTTACGTGCAAAGGACAAGGGTGTTCTTCACATCCCACATCAGTTAATGATGGATATCATGCCCTTTAAGAGTAGATCTCTCGCATGTGATTTGTATGAATCACTTTGGTATATTTGTGTATAATTTTAAATAAAATTAGTTATGAAATTATAAATAGTTTAGTTTCAATTCAATTATAAGCTAAATAATTTATTCGGGAATAAATTATTATATTATAATATAAAATTATCACTATAATACAATTATATATTTATTATTTTTATATTTAATGTAAATAGTTATTTTATAAAAATATAAATTATATATAATATTAATTATTGAACTTAAAGTGAGCTGAACATGACATGATGAATTACATTTTGTTTGGCATTGTTTAATGTTGGCACCCATAGAGTGGTAGAGGGGGGAAGGGTAGGTAGATCAGGTTTCTTGCGTGCAGCGTGTGAACAATAATGAATAAGCTTTGACCACTCCAAAAGTCACCTTGTGTTGGTATTGAACCCCGGAGGAACATTAGATATTTTATATTTTTTTTGTCAACCAAGCTAAAAGAAACCTATTGGGTTTTGGTTAGAACGAAACAAATATAAATGATATAAAAATTTTAAATGATTAAGCTTACTAAAATAAGTATATTTGTAATTTATTTTTAGAAAAATTAATACTTATATAATATATTTTATAGTTAAATTAATTATGATTTCTTTATGTGGCCTACTTGAAAATTTTTTTCTCCTTAGAAATTACATAAGTGGGCCACATAAGGTGCTTATTATTATTTTGAGTTCTTTGTTGGATACAATTATACTTAATTTGTATGTCAACTAATTAAATTAATATTATTTTTTATATAAAATAAATTAAAGTTAACTAGTTTTTTAAATAAAATTAAATATCTTAAAATCTTCATTTCATTTACATTAATTTAATGTCAACCGAACAAACCTTAAAGCTTTATTTGGATTTTGAAAGAAAAGAAAAGTGCACTTTTTGGAAAGTTAAGAGTGTCTAGAATGAAAGAAAATGGTTGAGATAAAAAAGAGTTTTCTATAGGGTGGGCCCTATTGAAAATTTCGTTCACAAGTGATTTCCCAACAAAATTTGCAAGGAAATACAAGAAAAAAAAGTGGCCCTAATCTTCCTTTTCTCTTTTAAGTCCAAATACATTCAAGAAATATATTTTTTGTTATTCTTAAATTCTTTTCCTAGTCTTTCTTTCTTAATCTATCAAAATGGTTGGACTAATTGTAAATTTGTGCAAAAAGGGTGTGTTTAGTCGTCTTAAAATTACATGAAAAAATATATTTTAGAAGTTAAAAAAATTCTTTGTATTTAGATGTATGAAAATTTAGTTTAAAATAGTTTTATTTTCTATCAAAAGAAGCTTATGTAAAAATTTTATAAAGTAATACTTTCTTGTAAAAATAAAAAAATTAGGATAAATTTTAAGAGACACATGTGGAAAAAGAATATTTTATTTTTATTTTATTTTCCTATTATTTAAACATGTAAAAAAATCTTTAAAATTTCCTTGTCATTTTATTTCATTGTATTTATATTTTTAAAATTTTTTTATTTACGCATTTTTATCAACCTTAAGATTAAGATAATTAAAAAATTTAAAAGACAAATCAAAAGTTTTGGCTAGGAAAACAGATCAAACTCAAATCGGCACAGCTCGGACACCGATTCGGCTCGGACTCGCTCACCCAAGAAACCCACACACCCGTCTTCCTTCCGTCTCCACTCCGACCCTCCATCCCTCCTCGACATTGCCCGCCGGATCTCCACTCCCAGGTACTTTCATCTTCTCCTTCTCTGTTTAAGCTGCTTTAATGGCTTCTCTGAGCATGTCCATCGCGTCGGCGGCGGAAAAAGCTATCGAAAGTTACCTTTTTTTTGTTGATTTGGCCGTGTATTCGGCGAGATTGTTGTTGTTGCTTATTACGTCCTTTTGCTCTTGTGTTTTGGATAGGTTTTGGTTGGTTGAATCTGTTCTGGTAAGCTTGTTGGGGTTGTGGTGGACTAAGGGGTGCTTGGTTTGGTTGTTTGTGTGTTGGGTGGATTGGTAGGGTTTTGTGAAATGGTGCCATTGTGTGGGAGTGGCTCGGAGATTTGGATGGTTGTTGGATTTTTATGATTGAGGAGGAGGCCGCTGACAAGAGAGGCGGGTCTGTGAGGAGAGGCTTGTGGTGATGGATGGTAAGGGGGATTCGGATGACGAGGAGCCGATTGGGTCGTTGTTGAAGTTTAAGAAGAAGAGGGTGAAATCGGGGTCTGTGGAGAGTAATGGTGGTGGGTTGAAGTTGGGAGGGTTGGATTATGGTGGGATGGATGATACGTTAGCCAGTTTTACAGAGAAGTTGAAAGTGCCCAAGGGGGTCAAGGATGGTGGATCTGGTATGTTGAAGCGAGAGGAATTGATTTCGGAGCAGTTGAGTGCTAGTTCTTTGAAAAGACAAAAGTTGGAGAAATTAGGGTTTGGGGAGGCGGAAAAGATTTCACCAGATGGGACATCTAAGGATTTGTTGCTGGCATATGTACATAAAATAGGGAGGAAGAAAAAGTGCCCTGTTTCTGATGGGCATATGGATTTTGCATCCCGTGAAAGTAAGAAAGATCTGAACCCTCCAGCTGATAGTGAGGTTAAGTCCAGATTGTCTCAAAATGATGGAGAAAAAGCCTGCCCATCAGATGACGAACTGGTGAAAAATTCAGATGTGATAATCGATAGATTGATGATTGATCCTGTGGAGAAGCAATTATCTTCAAGGCATAAAAGTAATAAGCATTGTAAAGGATATGGAATACTTGATGAAAGTTATCAACTTGATCATGCTCATAGACCGAACTTAGATTCCATTATCGATCAAAGGAAAATGTTAAAACTTCATGAAAATGACAGATCAGATAGAATCTCTGACAAGGTTTTGGTTCTAGTTGAGAATGGTAGTGACCAGAAGACTGAAGAATTGGTCAGAAGAAATCAAGTAAGGGAATCTTCAGATGAAAGAGAAGGTGTTTGCAATCTACAGGGAAAATTTCTGCTAGAGTTAAGTGCCGAAACTATGAACTGTGTAAATTTGAAAAGTGAATCAGATAAGGATATTAGACACAGCCAACAAGTTTCAGCTTCTCATTTATGTGCAGAAACAGATGGTTCTAAGTTTACTCCTGCTATAAATGAGTTATCAAATGCTGCTGATTTAGGCTCCAATGTTTGCAAAGATGATAATACTGAGAGCCTAGTGAAACCTGACTTTGTTGAAGGGCTGTTACCCTACTCATTAGATGTGACCAAGTCTGCCAATTCGAGAGAAAAGAATATCGATGACAGTGGTCATTCATCTGAGACTAGTAACCGAAACACAAAATCCTATGCAATTGTGCGGACATTGCGTAAAAAGAAAACATGTAAACATGGAGATATGGCTTACGAGGGAGATAGTGATTGGGAAGTTCTGGATCATGAACATGAACCTTTTGAAAGCAACAGTAGCTCTGATGGAAATAGATTAAGAAGGGAAAAAGATAAGCTCGACACTTTGTCAAGCCCATTGGTAGAAATCAATATTGGTGGAATTGCAGCCGTTGCTGCTGGCTTGAAAGCACATTCTGTTGACGTAGTTGAAAGAATTAAGTTTAAGGACATTCTGAAGCGTAAGGGTGGAGTCCAAGAGTATATTGATTGCAGGTAGGCCAATTAGTTGTAGAAATATTACTGGTCACATCTCTCTTGGTCTTTTTTTGTGAAAATAAAGGATAATATATGAAGAATGATTTGATATTGGATAGTTTATTTTGTTCCCGTTATATTCCATTTTGTCACTACATTATCCTTTGCTTCTGACACCGGACAATATTAATTTTGAGGAATCTAATTTGATTTTTGGTTTTCTTATGATTAGAATTATAGGGTCTACTGGAGCTACAATTTCTTAGAATTAGTATATAACTATAATATTTTTATCATTGTTTCTGATTTTTTGGATGATTCATGATGTATTCACGGTAGCACTTTATCATGCTCCTCTGTCATCTCCTTTTTGAATTATTTGTATGTGTAGTTAGTCACTATAAGTCCTGTTAACAAGTCTAATTTATCGTAATTATTACCTGCGGCATTACGTTTGGATATGTTCTTGTGACATAAATATAATTGTAGTTGTGAAAGCTTTTTTCTGTTGATATTAAGTCCATGCCAATATTAACAGTAATAGGGACATGTGTTGGGTGATGATGATGATTAGTAAGTAATATTTTTTTTCATTGATGATCTTGCTCAACTTGAATTCAGGTAATATTTATAATTTATGTCTGCATCTCAAATGCAAAATATGGGGTAGCCAGACAACCTTATATGGCTATACACTTGCTCTTGTTTGACATTCTTATCTCTTCTTATTTTGTTTTTTGGTCATTTATAAAGGAATGACAGGCTAAAGTGTGAATTTCTTAATTTATTAAAACATCTGATTGCAGAAATATGATCCTAGCTCTTTGGAGCAAGGACGTGACCCGTATATTATCATTGGTGGACTGTGGAGTTACAGAAAATTCTTTAGAGAATGAACCACTACGAGCTTCTCTTATTCGTGCCATTTATAAGTTTCTTGATCAAAATGTAAGTTTTTCTTTTTCCTTTTTTTTGCCAAAATCACTTCTCCATGAAAAATTTTGGTATTTTCTTTTTCCCCTGTTGGAGAAGAATGTAATACTTTTAATTAGTTTTGTTCTTTTTCTAGTTTTAGTCTGATAATATATTATTTTGTTGCCTTCTATTCTTCCTTCAAGTTTCAATGAAAAGTAATATTGATTATCCAATGTCTGTGAAAATGCTAGTCACTCCAAATTTCTATGTACTAATATTATGGGAGCATGTTGGCAATTCTAATTAGCTTTCTACAGGGTTACATTAATGTTGGCATTGCCTCAGAAAAGGGAAATACTCATTCTGAAGTTACCCCTCATTTTAAATTTTCTAATGATGACCGACTTAATGAAGATAGAGGTGGTCATGCTGCTGATTCTGATGAGGGAGTTAAATTCATTGTTGGTCAGATTAAGAGTGAACCTAAAATGGCGGACTTATCTCTTAATAGCATACAGTTGAAATCGGAAGGTGATATGGAAATGATGATACACATTGAAGTTGCTGAAGAGAAAGAAGGACCGACTAATGCAAAGGGTGAAAGTTTGATTCTTTTGGAGTCATGTTCAGATTTTAAACGTGTTCAGGAGTCTGCTTCTTGGACAACAATCACAAGTGACCTTCAAAACTGTAATCTGGATATGCAGGCATCGAGTGGGAATTCTGAAGCAGTGAATCTTCGAACCGAGTTCAGAAATGGCAAAGATCTGCACATGGATGACGAATATCATTTTGATTCTCACATTCGTGGGAAGGTAATAGTTGTTGGTGCTGGTCCTGCTGGATTAACTGCAGCACGGCATCTTCAACGGCAAGGATTTGCTGTTAACATCCTGGAGGCTCGGGATAGAATTGGAGGTCGTGTTTACACAGATTATAAGTCACTGTCTGTTCCTGTGGATCTTGGTGCCAGCATTATCACCGGAGTTGAAGCTGATATTACCACTGAGAGAAGACCTGATCCATCCTCATTGGTTTGTGCACAGTTAGGCCTTAAACTTACTGTGTTGAACAGCAATTGCCCTTTGTATGACATAGTGACGGGGGAGAAAGTTCCTTGTGATTTAGATGAGGCTTTGGAAGCAGAATATAACAGTCTTCTTGATGACATGGATGTCCTTGTGGCAGAAAATCGTCAAAGTGCCATGAAAATGTCACTTGAGGAAGGGATAGAGTATGCTCTTAGACATCGACGAGGGACGGTTTCTGCTTCTACAACTGAAGTGGATCACTTGATGCTGCCTGTTGAGTCCAGTGATGCTGTTTTAGCAAATGGGACCCGTGAAAAGTTTTCTAATGACAGTAATGAAAGGGGCGACGTTTTAAGCCCACTTGAGCGGAGACTGATGGATTGGCATCTTGCCCATTTGGAATATGGATGTGCTGCTTTGTTAAAAAACGTGTCACTTCCTTATTGGAATCAGGATGACGTGTATGGTGGATTTGGTGGGCCTCACTGCATGATCAAAGGGGGTTACGGTGCTGTTGTTAACTCTTTAGCAAAAGGTCTTAGAATTCACCTAAAACATGTTGTAGCAGAGATTGATTATGTTCCACAGAATGGCAAGGCTCATGTTCAACAAAATGCAGTTAAAGTATTGACAACAGATGGTACTGAATTTATTGGAGATGCAGTTCTTATAACTGTTCCACTTGGTTGTTTGAAGGCTAATGGCATAAAGTTTTCTCCTGAGTTACCTGAATGGAAAAAGTTGTCAATAGAAAGACTTGGTTTTGGAGTGCTGAATAAAGTCATATTGGAGTTTCCTGTAGTCTTTTGGGATGATAATGTAGATTACTTTGGGGCAACTGCAGAAGAAACAGATAGACGGGGCCAGTGTTTTATGTTCTGGAATGTCAAAAAAACTGTTGGTGCTCCTGTTCTAATTGCACTTGTGGTTGGTAAAGCTGCTCTTGATGGTGAAGACTTAAGTGTATCTGATCATGTGAATTATGCCTTGATGATTTTGCGCAAACTCTTTGGGGAATCTTCAGTGCCAGATCCCGTTTCATCTGTTGTGACAAATTGGGGAAAAGATCCCTTCAGCAGAGGGGCCTATTCTTATGTTGCTGTGGGTGCGTCTGGTGAGGATTATGACATTTTGGGTCGGCCCGTCGATAATTCTTTATTTTTTGCTGGTGAGGCCACCTGTAAAGAGCATCCAGATACTGTTGGTGGGGCCATGATGAGTGGCCTTCGAGAGGCAGTACGTATAATTGATATCCTAAGCACTGGAAATGATAGCATAGCAGAAGTAGAGGCTATGAAAGCTGATCAGAGGCAGACGGATAGTGAAAGAGATGAAATAAGAGACATGGCAAAGAGACTTGAGGCACTTGAACTTTCAAATGCGCTGTGCAAGAGCTCACTGGATGGGGCGCAAAAGGTTCTAAGCAAGGAGGTCCTTTTGAAGGAGATGTTCTTAAATGCAAAGTCAACTGCTGGACGGCTTCTGCTGGCTAAAGAAATGCTGACACTTCCCGTTCAGATGTTAAAATCATTTGCTGGAACCAAGGATGGACTATGCAGACTCAACTCTTGGATATTAGTAATTTATATGACTTTTAGACTTTCCTACCAATTCGTAGGAGTTACAACATCTAACATGTTTTTCTTCTTCCTTTTCTTAATTATAGGACTCTATGGGAAAGGATAAAACTCAACTTTTGCGTCACTGTGTTCGGTTACTGGTTCTTGTTTCAACTGATCTGCTGTCCGTCCGTTTATCTGGTAAGATTCTTCATTTTCCTATTGTCTTTATGAATGTGATTGAGAATGTATACTTGTAATGTTTTTTAAGAGGCATACCATTTGGAAAGCACATGATACTGTTTAGTATTGAAATTTTGACTGGTATTTTATTGATAGAGGCATTATTAGGAGCAAAAATATGACATATGTTATTGTGTGTATTTTGCTTATTTTTGTGACTGTGGAATTCAATTTGTGTAATATTCAAGTGTCCCATCTGGCTGGTTCTACTAGGCAAAGACGATGAAGTTATCGAATATGGCCATGTTGGTAATGTCAAAATTGGAAGGTTATTTGTTAAGGTTTTTTTTTTTCTTTTTTTTTTTATAAAAAAAAAATCAACCGTTAAGTTTGGCATGGAGGTCTAGCTGTAAGACCCAATTACACTTTTTGCATAATAGAATTCAAAAACGATGAAGTTATCTAATATGGCCATGTTGGTAATGTCAAAATTGGAAGGTTATTTGTTAAGGTTTTTTTTTTCTTTTTCTTTTTTTATAAAAAAAAAATCAACCGTAAAGTTTGGCGTGGAGGTCTAGCTGTAAGACCCAATTACACTTTTTGCATAATAGAATTCAAATATTTATGAAAGATCATTTTTCTGATCTTGGCACTAATAATTAAATTCAGAAACAAAAAACTTGGGAATGTTGGTTGTTTTTATCACATTTGTTGATTGAGTCTTACAGTTTTTTTTCTTTTTTTCGCTGACTTATGTGAAAGTACACAAATCATATGACTCACTGATATCAATTTTTAACCATTCTATCATGCTCTTACACTTCCCCTAATTCCAATCATTTGGGATTAGGAGGATAATGTGGTGATATAATGTTCACATATTTTAGTTTTGAAAGGCATATTTCAAAAATATAACTAATGTGTCATTACTTAACTGCGTTCTGCAATATCTTTTAGCTTTCTCTTATGTAGTGACTTTTCCCAATCTTCATTACTATTTGGAAGGCAAGCTGATAATAGATATTTTAGCTCATCTATTAGTTTCTAAGATTATATGTAAATAAGGGGATAAAGATGCTTATTCGAGTTAATTGACTTACTTTCATTTTTAGAACTATTGGATTGCTCTTTCTTTATGTTTAGAGCACATTTATTACTGATAAAGTGGTATGTGAGAGTAATTTGACTTTTCTAGCATGACCAAATACGCTTACTTGTGCTTCCAAAAGATACCTAGCTCCTTCAAGTTTTCTTCTAGTTGGAAGACAAGGGTCAATTTGTAATTGATCTTAATTTACAAGCGATCTCTGCCCATGAGCAGTTATGTTTGCAATAGCATGGACTGTTTTGATCCATTGATTATAGCCAACATATTTTTCAGAAATGACTTACTCATGATGTACACTCTGTGTTCATTTGGCATCTCTGATTCATTTCTTTCTCATTTTTTTTGTAGGCATTGGCAGAACTGTGAAAGAAAAGGTCTGCAACCATACAAGTCGTGACATCCGTGCCATTGCAAGCCAATTGGTCAATGTCTGGATAGATATTTTTCGCAAGGAAAAGGCTACCAGTGGTGGATCAAAACTACTGAAGCAAGTAACTGTCTCAGACATGTCAAGGCTTAAAGGGAGAGATCTGAGCTCCGGAAGTCATTCACCTTCTCAGGTGACTAACAGGAAGGCACACTCAAAGATTAACAAATTGGAAGAGATTAATTCTGTACATGCTGCCAAGCATAACCAGGCAGTGGAATCCAAGATGGAAGATAGTATAATGTCCGAGGAGGAAAAAGCTGCTTTTGCTGCTGCTGAAGCTGCTCGTGCTGCAGCACTTGCTGCTGCAAAGGTCTGTCATTCTCTAATCACTATATCGCTGGTAAATCCATTTACTTTTACTAGGAATATGAATTACAACCAGTGTTAGGATTTGAAGAACCAGATTTGTAGCTTTAATTGTTTCGTTGCAGAATTAGATGTTTGAAACATAATTAGAACAGGAAAGAAATGCATGTGCTAGAAGATAAGTGCGTTTTTTTAAATTTATTTGTGCTTTATCATGAATATTGTGGTTTGATTATGATACTTCATTTGGAAATCAAGAATTGTAAAATTACAATAATTTCAGAGGGTTTTAGTTTCTTTCTCTCTCTTGGGAGCTGTAAAAGTTACGAGGTTACCATTGTGTTTCAGTGTTCATTTTGTGCCATTGATTTAAAACAAGGGGCAATAAAAAGTTCATGCCACTGATGTTAGCCTAATTCAGATAAGGTGAAGATGATGCGTAATGGATTTGTGTTGGGTTGGTTTTTTTTTTTTGCAGAATGTGCCCTTTTTAGGTCTATTTAAATCTTATCTGCATTGTGACTTATAAAACTTTCTTATTCTTCTGAGCTGTTTTCGTTTGGTCTATTGGGAAACTGATTTCTAGTGCATTGATGGCTAATGCAGGCATATGCATCTGCTGAAGCACATTCCACCACCTTGCACGAGCTCCCAAAAATTCCGTCATTTCACAAATTTGCTAGGCGGGAGCAATATGCACAAATGGAAGAAACTGATCTTAGAAGCAAAAAATGGCCGGGTAGTATTTTAGGGAGGCAAGATTGTTTATCTGAAATTGATTCCAGAAACTGTCGGGTCCAAAACTGGTCGGTTGATTTCTCTGGTACTTGCACTAACCTTAACAGCCCAAGAATGTCTGGCGATAATTATACACATCGGAGCTACTCAAATGCCCTTGTTTGCAATTATAATGTCAGAGAGCATTCAGGTGAAAGTGTAGCTATGGAGAGTAGCAGACTGACTAGAGCATGGGTGGATAGCGCAAACAATGGAGAAGGGAAAGATTACCATGCCATTGAGATGTGGTGTTCTCAGGCAGCTAGTGCTGATGCTGAGTTTTATCAAGCAAATATTGCGGTGCAGGATGAGGTAGATTCAACAATAACACTCAAGCTCCCACAAGTAGACAAAAACTCTTCTCAAGAGAACAAAACACGTACTGACCTGCGACCCAGGGGGCCCGATGTGATAAAAAAGGCAGTTGTAGATTATGTTGCCTCACTACTTATGCCTCTTTACAAAGCAAGGAAGCTTGACAAAGAGGGATACAAGTCAATACTCAAGAAAAGTGCAGCTAAAGTAAGTTTATACATGTTTAGGTTTATGCAAACTATGTTTTTCTTATTCTTTTTTTGACCTTGCATTCTCACTAGAAAGGCTGCCACCTTGTCCAAAAGGAGTCTGGTCCGTGACTGTATCGGTTTAGTTGAATATGTGGAAACATCAATGTTAACAGATGTTGACATTTCTATAGATACCTGGCTTCCAATTTGATTTAAATTTGTACTGGGCATATTTATCTGACCATTTAATTTTCTATTGATGGGTTTTTGAGTCTGAATTCGCGTTTTGGTTTAGTTGCAACTCAATCTTACGGCTTAGATTTTGATTGTATTGAAACTTATGAGTAAGAATTAGTTAAAAGCCTCATTAGTTGCATCTCTGTGTGAATGTCTGTTTTTGCTCACGTGTCCAATCATTTACAGTTCAATTTGTGGCTTGTTTGAGTTTAATCATCTTCTTCTCCGTTTGGTTTTGCTAGGTGATGGAGCACAGCTCTGATGCAGAGAAGATGATGTCTGATACTGCTTTTCTTGACTGCAAGAGAAAAAATAAGGTATGATTCTGTTCTAGGCCTGGGAAATGGATCTGTGGCTTGACAATGGGTCCGTGATTAAACATTGCTGTCAAATGTTTTTCATTGGGATGTATGCCAATAGGGGGACTTCAGGCCTCATCTGAATTTGATACTTAAGTTTTATGAAATTTCTTTATTTTGGACAGTTTCCTGTAATTATGTCTTTTCTGGTATGATGCAAATACCCATGATCCAAGTTTAACTTTCTGAAATTCTTAGTGAATTATTGGATCTCTTCTCTTCTGTTTCCATTATTCTCCCTGTAATTTTACTTCCGCTCACATAACTTTTCTTCTTGGTTTTTCAAATGCCATCTTGGGTGGCTTTTAAAGATGATCTGTCCAAGATTTCAGTAAGATCTGGAAGCTGCTCTTGAAAGCTTCCTACAAATTCCTGTCAAGGTGGATTTGTTTTTGGCTCTTTTAGAATATAGTGGCTATCAAGGTCTTGCTGTTGGGAAATCGTTGTGTTTAACTGTATACACATTATATATTTAAGTAATAGAAGTCCAGAATGTTGATCTTTGGTTTCTATAGGAGAGTTGACATGTGCTGTTGTACACTAAGCTACTGGGACTAAAAGTCTGGTTTTTTGTCTTTCTTTTCATATTTATGGACTATTTAATATCAATAGTATACTTAGGCCAGATGTGCTTGTCCACAAGCACTGAATGCCTGTTTTACATTTTTAATATTCTTTACTTCTCAATTTTCATGGGCTACTGCGCTTGATTCGGATAATTTATAATCTTGTGCCTTGATGAGATGGTGTACTGCTTTAATTTTGCTGATTTCCAGTCTTTCCCCTCTTCAGTTTAGTTTCAATATCACCAAAGACATAATGTTTGATTTTTTTTCAATCTATTCAGGTCTAGCTCAGTTTCTTTCATTGTGACTAACTAAATTTTTTACCTTTTATTATAGATTCGTGCTTTTGTGGACAAGTTGATTGAAAGATACATGAAAACGCAGGCAGCTGTGAATTCTTGACATCTTCAAAGATTGAGGAGCATATAATTTCTTTTCTTATCAATTACATGAAGTGGCCACCAAGGACAGGATCTGATTTTGTAACCATCAGGACTTGTTTACTTTGTACTTGGTGCTGGAGGAGTCAACCAAAATGATTTTCCGATGACTTTGCAAATGTTAATATGGAAGACAAATGTACAAAATGATCACCTAAGTGGCCAATGGAGCTTTTTTTGAAGCATGGATTCCCGAAACAAAACATTGAAAGAGGAACATATCAGTTTTTGAGGCAAGTTTTGGCAGTTATTCATTTTTTAAAATGAAAAATGGAGCACTGCTGAGCAGTGCCTTCCCTCCATGAATGGCATTATAGGCTGCCTGATGATGATTTATTATTTCACTCGACCCTGAGTTACAAGGGACTAGGCAGAGCAGGTGTACAGCATCCACTTATTTGATATTGGCAACATATTGATTATTTTAAAAATCCTTCTCATAATGTTCAGCACACTCGCTGCAAATTTGATGCAGTTTTTTTGTAACTTCAGTTTCTATGGGTAATCAGATTTACAATGTTAGTTAACAATCTTGTGTTGCCAGTTATCTATTCAGTTTTTGCTCATGTGCTGACTTTTGGCTGTGGGAGTTGGAAAAAGGAACATAGAATTTCAGGTTTTATATGCATCTCAGATATATCTACCTGCTGCTATGCCGTTTGCTTGAGTTATATGGGACAACTGCTGATTGAATTCATAGGTGCAGTTTCACATTTTTTGTACTTTTTCTGCAAATATTGAAGGGTACTTATCGGCCAACTTTGGAAATGAGATTGACTGCTATAGTCAATTTAATGTACAGTATGAAGATTATAGTTATAGAAGTAATGATTTTGTGGCAAGTGCGTCCACCGCCACTGAAGTTTCTTTTTTTGATGTGGTAGGAGGTTTCAAGGACATGGAGTATCACATTTGAGCTGGCTGTGGGATTCGAACTGCAACTGTTTTTTCCAGACAATTTCTCAGACATGGTGTATTGCATTATGTCCAGCAATTTTTCCCACAGCTTTGTGTGCTGGCTGCTTTTAATTTCATTATGGAGCTACGGTCCATAGTGAATCTTCATTTTATGCTGCATTGCATTTCTTTGTGAGCTTTATTTTGCAGGGACCAATTGTCTCGCTGTTTATCCCTGTGAAAATGGTGCCAAGCCTTTGCAATGGTATTGATCTCACTCCGCCATTTTCTGTAAGTGCTTGTAATATAGATGCATAATGCACAACTTAGGTGAAATTATCATTACTTTTATAAGCAACCAATAAATTGCCCATATAAATACACCTGAATTATGAGGTTGCTTGATAGTTCTAGCATTGACGTATTGCTTTGCTGGTGAAATAATTAAGCATTATTGTGATTGTACATATTGGTTCCACCATTGCGCTTGTATGGATATGCCCTTAAATTAAATGTTTCTTGATCAAACTTAGTGATTGTATATATATTGATAATCCTCATGTTTGTTATGATCGGGTAAGAACTGTTGGCTACACGACTTCTGTTGTTTTATGGACTGGTGCATTGTTCAGTAGTTGTGATGCGATGCAGGAGTACTATGACTTCCATTCGTATATATAGATTTTGTGAGTAATTTTTTTTCTTTAAACTGATCATATAGATTTCAACTTACAACTTGGCATTAGACTATAATGTTTGTTATCAGTTTTATACATTTCATTTTGGTTTTGGTAGGGCAAAACCTCTAGTACAGCATTTAAGTAATATGACGAGGATTGCTGTGCATAGCAGTGAGAAACCTTCATCTTCGGTGGCCATGTTCTCTTCAAATGGCTAGGGGAATGTTATTTCCTATATGAATGTTGCTAAGCATTTTTTAAGCTTTTTTTTAAAGATTTTTAAGTCATTTAACATATGTAAACAAGGTAATAAATCTTGTCTCTCTTAGTGGGTCTCTCGTAACACAATATTAACACCGTGATTGATTCAAATGGAAGCATATAAGACTCTCAAAAGTCTCGTATCTAATACCTTCTACTACCTTCTCTGGAGTAAGATCCACACTGAGGATGTGTTTATTGACTACCATTCCTAAAGAGATGATTTAGATTTATTATTTTAGGGTTGGTATAAATGGTATTAGAGTTAATTTAGTTTCGTATTTAATTATATATGGGTTAGGCTGTTAGTTATGGGCTGTATGACCCTTAAAATTTAAAAGACAGAATTTTTTAAGATGGGTGAATTGTAAAACCCTAGAAATAGGATCATGTATTCAATAATTCACAGAGAAAGACCTATATTATTATATTGGGGATGTATTTATTGATTTTTAATTTGGTTAACTATGGTTGAAGGGATAATTTAGGCATATTAGTTTGTACTTAGGTTAGTTTTAAATAAGTAGAAAAGATTTGAAAATATATAATAAGATATTATTGTTATAAATGGGCTGAGTAAGTATCATTTACACCGTTTAAAAATGACAAAATAACTACTTTGAGCTTAGCCATGGAAATCAAATATTTTCTAAGAGGGACTCCAGCTAGTTTTCAATTAATAAGATGCAAAAGGAAAAATTTTTGTAAAGGTGCAAGTAATTTTTACTCTATAGGAGTAGAGTAACACAACGGTGAGTTTTGAGAGCTTAAGATTTAATCCTCCACCGCTTCAGTATACGTGCTTTCGAATTCAGATAAGGTATTATAGAAGGTCTCTTAAGCTTTATTTATACGGATTTTTTTAGGCAAATATTGAAGCTTTTGTCAAGTTGAACATTAAGACAAATGCGAATATCTGAGCATGTAAAAACATATAAGAAGTTTGAGGGGTGGAGCCTAGTCTTGCTAAACCCAAAGGCTAGATTTTTTTGTCTTCAAGCTTGGGTGCGTTAGTGTTTAAGCTGGTTTTGTATTTATTTAAACTGTGGGCTAGGCTGTTAGTCACCGGCTGAGTATAAAAATTTTAAAGACAAATTTTTTTAAGATGGGTATATTGTAAAACCTCTAAAATTAATCATGCATTCAATATTTTATGGAGTAAGACTTATATTATAGTAGAGATTGATTTTTGACTTGGTTAATTATGGTTGAAGAGATGATTTAAATCTATTAATTTATAAAACAAGTAGAAAAGATTGAAAATATATAATAAGATATTATTGTTATAAATGGGCGAGTATCATTTACACCATTTAAAAATAATAAAATAAATACTTTGCGCTTAGTCATAGAAATTAAATATTTTCTTAGAGGGACTGGCTAGTTTTCAATTAATAAGATGCAAATGGATTTTTTTAAACAGTGCAAGTAATTTTTACTCTATATTATATGGAGTAGAGTAACACAAGATTAGTTGCACGCTTGTGAGCAATTATTTGGCATAAGTGGACGACGATAAAGGTAATTATTTTTCATGAATAGGACAAACCTTATAAGAGTTAAATTACAACAAATATTAAAAATTGAGCAGGTCCGCCACCCAACTCAAATGACATTAAAACCCAACTTAAATACTCTAACTTGGATAGCCTCACGGAAGGATCTGAATAAATGAATTGTATGTTTAGTTGGTTTGATCCGATTTGGTTGTGAGTGATCCTTATTTTGGCAACTTTGATTGCACAACGGTGAGTTTTGGGAGCTTGGGATTTAACTCTCCACCGCTTCACTATACATGCTTCCGAATTCAGGTCAGGTATTATAGAAGGTCTTTTACGCTTTAGCTCAAATATTGAAGCTTTTGTCAAGTTGAACATTAAGACAAATGCGAATATCTGAGCCATGTAAAAACATATAAGAAGTTTGAGGGGTGGAGCCGAGTCTTGCTAAACCCAAAGGCTTGATTTTTTCTTTTTGTCTTCAAGGTTGGGTGCAGACCGGAGACGATTAGTTTTTAAGCTGATTTAAGTTTGAGTGAAATGTGAGTTAAATTAATTTGTACTTATAATTATTTTTGAGTATTGATGTATATTTTAATTTGTCATAATTACATATACAGGAATACATTAAAGCTTTATTTTTGGTGGAAAGGTATCTTTTGATGCTTATGAGAGGGAGATGGAGTTAAGGAGTTGAGCATGGATATAATTTTTAAATTAAGCTTTTCTTAACGTGTTTTTTTTAATTAATATTTTGAATTGAGGTTTTCATTTTAGGGGGTATTTTCGTCTTTTCAAGCATGGTCGTCTTCTCCACAGTCGCCCGACGTTCCCCCTACCCTCCCAATCGGAGAAGAGCGGGGTAGGGGTGGCGTTGATGGGCGTCATGCGGCCGTAGGTTGTAATGAAGTCCATCGTCCCCGTCGTCATGGCCGGCGTGCTCGGCATCTACGGCCTCATCATCGCCGTCATCATCAGTACCGGGATCAACCCCAAGGCCAAGTCCTACTACCTCTTTGACGGCTATGCCCACCCCTCCTCGGATCTCGCTTGTGGACTGGCTGGCTTGTACCCCGGAATGGCCACCGGGATTGTTGGTGATGCCGGTGTCAGGTATCAACGACGATTTTGTTTTTGTGCTACCTGATTTGTTCGTTTGCGATTGAGTGTTATTGATTGTTTGCATTGGTTTGTAGCAGCAAGCTGATTTTTATTGGTTTGGCTACATTGTTAAGCTTTTGTAGGCTACTCTGATGCGTGTCTTGGGCCTTTATCCCAAAATGACTAGCTATTGTAGGGTTTACAAAAAAATCTATCAAATGAAGTTGTTTCTCACTAAGTTAATGATCTACTAAATCTACCAGATGAAGCTGTTGTTTAACAATCTCCTAAAATCTTCTAATGGATGTCAAAATGTTATTGTAATATTGTATTTTCTTGGAATAATATTTCATATAGTTTTAATTCATCAACATCATTTTATTATATATATTATGTAGTTGTACTTGACGTGACTTTGTTCCTTTACAGCTTTTCAAAAACTAAAGCTGATTTGTACTGTTTCTCTTTGTTGGTTTGGTAAATGCGAGGCCTCGAGTGTATTGAATTATGAATGTGCTTATCGGATGCTGCACTTGGAGGCTTGAATGATGGTATGTTGCATTGTTGCCTCGCGTGTTTTAGTTATGTTAGGTTTTAAGCTCTTGCAGGCTTGCCAATAGCCAACTCTAACGTTTCTCTTTGTTTGTTTTTAAATTTTGAGATGTTGAGTTTGTTGTGGAATGCTGATGATTAAGTGTTGATTGGGTGTGACTGAGTGTCGTAGTTGATGGTCAAAATGATGGTATATTAATTTGCAGCTTGGTTTGTTTTCTTTTGGTTAATATATGTTATTGTAGGCTTGTTAAGGCCAGTTCGTAGTGTTGTATTTGTTGGTTATTAAAATTTTGTCTGTTGGGCCTGTTGAATTATGAATTTGCTGCTCACCTTAGGCGAGAATGATGCAGAGTACTGTTCGCTGATGTAGAGAAGCATCAATTATTTGACTTAGTCAGAATTTGAAACTTGAAATTCTCTTTTACAGTTGCAAATAGCTATATAGCTCAATGGTGGAAAAAATGATAAGTTTTTCCTAATGTACAAAAATGGTTTTTTTTTTATAAAAATAAAATCTTAGTTATAAATGTCCAAAGGCTTAAAATAATTCTGTATTAAGAAGTTAAATTGAACTTAATAGATCATCTTCATATCATTTACACCTTTTCCGTGGGATATGTGCAAGTTAAAGTTAAGGTACTTATTATGGGAATTGGAGATTGGAGGGAGAAGAACAGGGGGATTCAGGGGTGATCAAAACATGGGGACAAGGAACCGAGTTTAAAGGGGGATTTTCTTCATTACAAGTGAAACAAACGATATTATGAAACTCACTGTACAAGGCACGATGCCATTATTCTTATCCTCGCTATCTATTGCTAATTGGTGCAGTTGTAGATTTTCCCATGATGCATTTAGGTACAGAAACTATTGCTGGTGGAACCCCTAGATCCAGATGGCTTCATTCTAATATACATCAAATCATCATGCTAGGGTGTGGTGGGCACATTGATTTTTCTGTCTATGCAAACGAAACGAAAATGAAGAGGGTGGAATAGCAAAGGAGGAAATATTACTTGCATCAATGTGTTGCTCTATCTCGAGTTAGATTAGATTATGAATCCTCAACATTTTGTTTACTTTCCTTATACTTGAATTTAGTGCTCATTGGACAAGTGGTGAATTGTATAAAATGGTTGTGAAAGAAAATGATTTTTATTGCTTACTTGATACACTTCTCTTCTAACCTTAAAGCAATCATGTCTGATTGAACCTACCTGGCCATTAATATGGCTAGCCTTTTGTGCTGAGATTATATATAACATGCAAAATTTTAAGGTGCTGTGAATTCATTGATTTTTTTAAATACATCCTAATTTAGTTCGGCATTCATGCATTGGTAAGTGTGAAGCTGTCTAGGAGGAAGATGGAAGTGGACCCAGATTGGAGATAATAAGTAGGGTTCTGATAAAGCTCATGCTATGTTTGCAGTGGTAATGAAGAAGATATATGATCCTTTTCCATGTTCTGATAATGTACGGAAGGCCAATGTGTAAAAGTAAAAATGTTTGAAAAGCAAGTATGTGGAAAGATTATTTGCAAGGGAAGGGAAATTGTCATTAAATTTTCATTAATAACAAAAAACCAAGCAAAGCTTATGATTAAACAACATTTCTAGCAAATTCAAAAAATCCTTAAGTTAGCTTCCTTCGGTATTATTTACAGTTCAGGACACTAGATTAAGCCCCTAAAATTACATAAACAATATAAGTGATAAAGCTTTCAACGGTGGAAAATATTGTAATATAATTTATAAAGGTTGTATATACATCATTGACAAGATTACAATATCCACTATGTGGGTGTGTCTATATATGAAGCCTGGGTTGTTTGCCTGGGTGATCACTTTTTATTTGTCAAGATGTCTTAATTGATAGCACTGGTTGTTTTCCGGGTTTCATGAATGACGGTAACAATGGCAATGCCCTGTTGAGGTCACTCTATAATTGTTTATTATTTCGATCTCTGACATATCTTTTGTGTGCACAAATTGGAGGTGTAGATATTGACTTGACAATGTGTACGCAATTATTTTATTCATGTGTTTGTAAATATTGTTGAATAAGTTGATCTTAGCATAACCAGTTTTGATTTGAATATGGAATCATGATAAAGTTTCTTTTAGGTATTTAGGAAATAGCAGTCAATCCTGACAGAACATGTTTTATTATTTGTTTTTTGAATGCTTGATTTCATTATTTGTTGACTCACTGGCTTTGTGCAGAGCTAATGCCTAGCAGCGAAAACTATTCGTTAGCAGGATCCTTATCCTTATCTTTGCTGAAGCCTTGGTTTTGTTGGCATCATTTTGTCTTCCCCTGCTGGCCAGTCCAGAGCAGACTATGAGAGCAGGAAAGAAGAATGAGGTCAAGAGGGGAGAATGGAATCCTATTCTTTGAGGGTTGCCTTCTTGGTAATATATGACTCTTCAAGAGTTGAAGAAGCATACATTGATCCATTCGAAAATACTGGGTGGTGATCTACTTGGTACCTTCTTGACATGATATGGTACTTCTATGCAGTGGTGGTTATTTGTTATTATTTTTTCTGTGATAATAAAGCTTTCAACCACTCTATTTTCTGAATATTTTGAGATTATTTTTGTTGGAAAACCCCTATTGTTGCTATGATTGAATGTCTGGAAGAAGTATCAGGAACAATCTGTATATTCAAGGATACTTTTCACTTTTTTATGATAACCTCCTCTTTAATTCATGACGAAACCAGTTTAGTTCATAGTGATTTCATACGCCACTTCTTGTTTGTGATTTGCTTGTTCAATCTTATCTTACTCAACTTGTTTATTTCATTTTTTGGCTATTGTATTTGGAAAGCTTGTGAGCACTCTTTAAGCTAATATACCATATGAGTTTTGCTTTTGATATTGATTTTGTAGAAAAAACTAGTACGTGGTTGGGATTGAAATAAACTTTTTCGAGTAAGTTTTACAGTGAAGAATTTAAAGCAATCTGTTGTGCTTTTTTTTATGAACACTTTTTTTAGGTTATAGGACTAATGGACAGCATATGGTAGGGTGGACTTCTGCTGGGTGACGCTCAAATTGTATGAACTTAGAATAATACATACTTATTCGTTTCCACGTCTTATAAATTGGATAGGAAAATTTCATGGCTTAATAGGGGTAGTAATGTTTGTGCGTGGGTCGATCGTGATTATTTTTTAGTACATGTATGGATTTATTTGCCTCCAAAATATTAGGGTTTTGCTTTTTTTTTTTTTTTCTCGAACCAATTGATGATCCGTAAACATGAGGGTGTCTTAATTTTTTTTTTCTAAAAATAAACCATCATGGTTTCTTGAAGGCTGATTCTAATTTACTCTATAACTCTCTCTCTCTCTCTCTCTCTCTATATATATATATATATATAAAACTCTATTTAAATAATCAACACAAGTTACAAAATTCTCTGTTTCCCCTTCCACTTTACAACAAATTAGGTCGAGACAGTTCTTACGATGCCATTCCGCTTGATAAACCGTATTAAAGGCTGAAACTTGAATTGTGAAAGTCCATGTGATGGTGCTGAAACTGATACAACTGCCTTACCCATTATCATTGTTGACGTGTGTGTATGTATATATATA